>JBDJHY010235863.1:0-10930 GCA_039654485.1 Withania somnifera
GTGTGTATATATATATATATATATATATATATATATGAATTTTGTCCTAGGAATTCCTTTATTGAAAATGTAGTTACCTTTTCAAACGTCTAACGTATGTAGGCAACACAAAACCAATCAACATACTTACAATCCTAGGCTCTAAACTAGAATCTATGAGGTTGCTGGGAAGCCTAAGTCACAAGGTGTTGTCTCCCATAGGCAGCCACATCCCCGAATCAAGAGTAACCACATATCAAATGCCACCACTCCCCAAATGAGCACTCGTTAAGGGCTAAGGACAAACCGATACAGGGGAATACATGGAACTACAAAAATTAGGCCAATACCACACACTCCTAGGCTTGTACTGTGCTAAGGAAAAATAATATCAAACAAGGTTGCTACTTATCTAGTAGAGCCAAATCCGATTGGGTATAATATTATTAGATAAGGAAGCTAATGACCAAGCATACTTATACCATAACAAAATAGGTATGAAGTAATCATGTAGGACTACAATCGACCAACAAGGATGCATTCAACTATTTGTGGCCCCAAATAGGAAGGGTCAACACCTACCCTAATTACGCATAACATTTTAGATAAACTAAATAAATAATCATCCTACCTAGATCGACTTTAAAACTACTAGGTTACATTAGGGGATAGATGCTAAGATCTAATCACCACTTTAATCCCTTCACATACCTTACTATAGTCCGAATTCTATGTATAACAATATGCATCAATAGTGTTTCTCCTCCCCTAGCCACACTACAGTCTAGAGTTGACATGAAACAAATGGGTAGGAAAATACATCTCCAGGGTAAATAGTTAAGCTACTAGACAACTAAATTAGACATAGGTTGGATAATTAAGCGTATCGATGCCCAAATAATTAATTCAGTCTTGGTCTGGAGCTTTAACATACATATACTATACTAATAACAAAACATAAGAATGTAACCGTAGCCTACTTGGATTCTAGCAATATCCTAAAAACTGTGCTGCAATATCCAAACCGCATACAAAGCTCAAAATCACACAAGAAAAGAATTAGATAACTGTTCATGTCAACATGAGTAATACAAGGCCCATATTTTTATATAATAGTGTGTTCAAATTCGGGTAAATTAGGACCATAAAACCTAATAGCTCAAAAATTTAAAATATATATCAACATGTAGAGTACCGCTCATACATCCATGGTATAAATTAAAGCTATTTAAAATAATAAAATAGAAATATATAAGCACTAAAAGTTTATATTCAATTGAAAACACAATAATAAGAGAAAAAAAGAATTTACCCGGTAGAGTTAGCTGTAGAATCAAGGAAGCACATTTCTACGGATCAAAACAAACAATATAAAACTTCAAAAAACTAAATTTAATCTTGGGAAAGGGATGATGTTTCCTAAACATTAATGGGAAATAAGGAAAGGGCCATTGGAAAGTGCTTATATACATTGGCTGACAATGGCGGGATCGCGCCTATCCTGCTGATTTCACTAAAGGTGGTCCCTAGGTGGTGGAATGATCATATCCCTTTAGTATTATTTCACAAAAGAGCAGGGCCAAGAATTAGCGTGATCATGCTCCCCTAGTGCGGTTTCTTCTGAGAGCTTGTGCTAAAAATTCAACGCACCTCTTCCTTAAGTATAGAATACAATTGGGTCCGACTCCATCAATCCATATATAAAATAATACTATAAATAATATTCCAGATTCAATGTAATTGTACAAAAGGCAATTTGAGATATATAATATGAGTATAGCCCAAAAAACAATACTTATGGACTGCTAGGGATCAAGCCTATTGATCCCAACAATTCATAAATTTCTTGAGGCAGTCCTAATTACACTCTAAATGTAAAGAAATAGCAAGAATAATTGAAATATACCTAAGACCCATTATACCTCAGAGCTTACCCCGAAGGTGTAACAGTCATTCGTAGCCACTAAGTTGCACTAGCAGCCTTATAAAACCAGAGAACCAAAGAAAGATCTTCTCACTTAGATTAAGCATATAGATATTAATAAAATAAAAAATAGTGGACCTCACATCAATAAGTACATAATAAAATTAATAAATAAAAACTCAATATTCAACTCTAACTCAATATCTTTTTGAAAGCCACAATGCCCTAATTACCAGATTGCTAGGACAAGATCTGTACCTAGCCTCTAAATAATTAAATAAAGGAAAAATATAATATATCATCTCTAGAAAATAAATAATAAATCCATATCCAATCCTTGAAGAAATAAGGACTCACCACTCTTCTATCTTCTACTAAATATAAATCCAATCAACCAAGAGCATCTAGAGGGTTGGAAGTATCTGCTTGGGGTTATAATAATACAGGAAGTATGGAGTCAGCACATAAAATGCACTGAGTATGTGAGGCAGTGGAATAGTCTATGACGATAAATAACTAATAGCTATGCATTGCAAGAACAATGATAATATGCTTAACTTTGATACTTCACTTAAATAAATTAACAATATGTAATTTAAATAGCATCAGTTTAAAAGATTCGAATTTCAAGAGTAAAATAAACCAAATGAATATTTCAAACTCAAAAAGGTTAACTCAAGTTTAAATATAACTCTTAAATATTAGTTCAAGTAACTTCAACTTCCGATACTCAGGTCAGTTAAGCAATTTAACAACTTTTATGAAAATAGTTAAAAAGATTTAAATTCTCAAGACTAAATAATAAACTCAATTAAGTAGATCATCTTCATTAGTTTTCAAATGAATATAAAGAAATACTTATTTAAAAACATTATTTCACCGTCGTCTCTTCAAGAATATCAATCTTTCACCATTCCCCTTCCATAACACTGCTAAAATTCAACCTCACAGAAAATCATCAATCTACCACATTCATTCAATTAATAGTTCTCTTTAAAAAATTAAGCTTTACCTTTATTTGGGAATTTATATAACTAACATACCTCAAAGTAAATAACTATGAAGTACATATATTACCATGTATGTAGTGTCTATTATAACTTGCCGCGAGATGAAAAACTCTTTCCTAGTTGATCAATAAAGAAAATTTTGGTAAAATTGACCGGTACCAAAATAATACCCTAAATTGTTCTAACTACCAATGGGGAAATTTTTATGTTTTTGTGATTTGTTAGTACTTAGAGCATTCTTGTAACTACCAAAAGTCACTAGGACTCACTGGCTGATTGTTCAGTCCCTGGAAGTTTATAGCTTTTTATGTTTATATTCATAGTTCCTTTAGGCTTTTCTAGCTTTACATGGTCTCAAATATCCTTTCATTTTATTCTTTTGAGTCCTCAATGTTGATTACATAAAGATTCCATGTATTGATTGTTAGAATCGGACTTCATTTTTATTTTGTTCCTCAATCACTCAAATCAAGGTTGGCTGGCGACAAATGTATCATGGTCATGTGTCATTGGTTGCGATTGTGTAGCCTAGGCCCCTTGTACATCGTGATGGCATGACAATGGTAGGAGATCGTATAGGCTGAGGTAGTTAGGGCTTGTTATTGTGTGGAGGTAGGTCAGGGCTTGTGATTACCTGACAGGACAATATATAGTTCCTTATTCCATTTATTGATGAGTTTTATTCAGCTCCATCTTTAATTTCATAGCTAAATTAATGTGTTAATGGTCAAAATTATTTTTTCTATCCATGGGAGCACTGTCTAGTTATTCTACGATCGTATCCACTAGATAATTATTTGTTTTCACTATTGTAATAAAGTTTCTATGTTATAAAAAGTTACAGGGCATATATCTTCAATTCCTAACTTTTTTTGTACCACATAATGTATGACAAGTTCTCTACATAATGGTACAAATGATTTATTTTCCCGAGCTATTAGGGTATAAGTCTAATTTTTAGTTTTCATTTGGCTCCACTATATATATATATATAGAAATATGGCTATTGTTTTACTCATCCTGATACTTGGGTTATGTTTTTTCTATCCTCACACGATTTTGATCTTCATACCTTATTCTTGGCATATTCGAACACACTTCTCATGGATACTGCTAAAATCCAGGTATGCTATGGTCTACTTTCTGCAGACTGTGTATTAGTGTAGTATATGTATGGTAAAGCTCCATCTAGGGGATAGGATTACTAGTTGACTCCCACAATTTTAATTCTTCTAGCCTATGACCTACTAAGTTGTCTTGGTCAATTACCCTAGGGATATATTACCTACCAGCATGTTTGACACCAGCTCGGGAACATCATATGGTTTAGGAAGGAGTATAACCTATGGTGTATATTGATTATACCATGACTCTGGAATGTAGACTGCTTGGAAGGGAGTATACTAGTGATTAGTGCTTACTAGCTATCCCCTGATTTAGATTGGTGGCTTTAGAGACAATCTAGGTATTCTGATTATTATGAGCACTTCGTGTAATATACTGTATGATTAGGTCGTGTTCAGTGACTAAGCTATAAATAGTAAGATATGGCTATGATAGATAATTACTAGTCTTATGTGAGGATTATATACCCAGCTGAGTACATTGTTGCTAGATAGTCAGCATTCTTACATGATTATATTGTACCCTAGCCAAATACGAGCCTAGGAGTGGGTTGTATTAGCTTGAGTAGTCGTAGCTCAATTTTCCCCTATATGGGTGTGTGCTAAGACCTAAAGGGTGCCCTTCGGGCAGTTGTGGCAACTTTGGTACGATTATCATGGCTCAGAAACATGGTTGGGATAGGAGAAGAGGTACCTAATTATTAGAGCTCGTAACCCATTCTATGGATTCCAGTACCAACACTAGAAATGTTTGGCCTACTGCTTGGTTTTGTGGTGCGAACATGCATTGATAATTTAAGAAGTAATTATATTTTGATAGAATAATAAGTGGAAATTGATTTATTACTCATTATATTTATCCACCACTGAGGTGGATGTATGGAACTATTTTCTCCCACCACCTAAGTTAGTTTCTCATTTATACTCAGATTTTTTAATAATGCCTTTATGGTAGAAATTGAATTTTACTACGGTTTAGATCCACTTATTTCAATGGAAATGATTCCCATTGAGATATGAAATATGGTTTTTATTCCCTAATTGTTACGAGGGTTGCATGTGGGTTCAAGTCCCATCTAATTATGAGGTTTGCTTACATTTTCAAGTCACTCCATGGGTTCTTCCAAAACGATTCTCTATGATTAGGTCATGCAGCACAAGTAAGGGGTGTATGGGGGAGTAGTTATATATTATTCGATTCTTCTATGGGCTTGCCTCGCATGCCTTATTTCTTGAGGAGGAGCATGCCGAATTAATATAATTGCAGTTACTTTTATAGAACCCCTTTTCATTGAAACCTACACGTTGATTTGCAATCTTCAGGACTTATAGGGGGATTACCTGTTGGGTTACTTGGTTTCCTAGTTGAACCTATTGGTAGAATTAAGTGCCGACTTGGTTTGTTGGCTAGTAGGATTTGTTGCTCTTTCTGTAATTTGTAGTTACAATTATTCCACTTATTTTACTAGTTTTTATCTTAGATTTTCATTGGTTTTAATCTCTCATTTGTCCTTTTATATGATGGTTATGTTGGAGCTCCAAGTACGTGTCAATTTTTGTCATAGGTTGCTTGTTGCCAAGTTTTTGTTGGTTACACAAACCTAATTGATCTTTCCATAAATATACTAGATATTATTACACTTAAATCTTTTCAACTATATATTATGTGCCATTTACCATGTTGCTTTGATTGCTCTTTACTTTGCTTATGGTTACTTTTGCCCGTTCGACATATGATGGCTACTGGGTTACTGTTGTTTTTGAACCTATACTACGCTTCTGCATCATTTATGGTCCAGATAATAGTACGAATAAGCAGAGCAGACGTGATCATGTGAGATAGCTTTTCTTTTTCTGGGTGATTCTGGTGTATAACGGACGTTCATGCTGGCCAATTTTCATCATTTATTAGAGTTTTCCTAGCCAAATACTTCCTAGCCAGATGCTGCATAATTAGTTTGTATTTTTTCCCTATTGAGGGTTTGTATCTTTTTTTGTACTTGTTTTCTATAGATGCTCTATAGCTATGATACTAGGCTCTGGAAGTTATGTTCGGTTGTGTATTTTCATGTTTTGCTATATTTCTTCATTTCCTCTTTGTTTTTGTTTTCCTTCATTCTATGGTATGCTCTATAGCCTTTGTTTTATTCGTTTCGTGTAGTTAATTTCATTGGGTATTAGTTTGAGACAATATATAAGCCACTAGTTTCGTGTAGTTAATTTCATTGGGTATTAGTTTGAGGGTCGAGCTAAGGACTAGTGGAGATCATATAGAGAGATCAAGCCAACAGGGTCCATGCCTATGGCTTAAAGTTAGTTTGTTGTTGCCTTCATGGTTTAATGTGTTCCCTAGAGTTATTAAGAGAACTTACTACTCAATTTGTTGACTGGAAGTAGGAATCAATTATTGTTTCGGAGTATGAGGCTAGATTCATGCAATCTTCAAGGTATGGGGTTGTTATTATGCCAATAGAGGCCAGATGAGCCAGCTTCTTTGCATCTTAATTGAACTATATTTAGGGACATATGTTGAGTTATTACCTTCAGAGGGTAGTCTACTGTTAGTAGTGGTTGATCACGCTCATAACAAGGAAAGGCATCATCTCTTGGCCCAAGAGGGTGACAAAAAAATAAAACACCTTAAGAAAAATATTAGTGGGTTACGATCCTCTAGGAGATGGTATGATAGACATGGACCTCAATGACATCAGCCAAAGCAGCAGTATCAGGGGCTTTCTTATAGAAAAGTTCAAGCCTTCATACACTCAACTACTGGAGATCAGAGTAGCCAGCCCGCTAGGGGAACATCTAATAGAGGTTAAGGATATAGTGGACATAGGGGCCCAGTTAGTGATTTAGGTCAAGCCAAAGGTTGTGATTTCTGTGAGTGAGGTGGCATAGGTTACTATTCTAGATAGTGTCAACAACACTGTTCTATTTAATCGGTAGTTCAGGCTAAAGAGCCTCTATAGGTAATACCACCACCAGCCATAGGAAGTCAAACATTGACTTGAGGCAGCCGTGGTGGAGGCTAGAGGAAAATAAGAGGGGCAAGAGGAGGAGATTAGCAGCGCTCTGCATGTCATTATTTTTATGCCATTCTTGATAAAGCCCGAGTAGATGCTTTTGACACACAGTTGCTATGGGTATGTTATTTGTCTGTCAGCAGCCATCCCTGGTATTGTTTTACCCTAGTTCTACATACTATCATGTGTCAATGTTATTTTCACCATGTTTGGATGTTATATTTTATCCTTTACTTATTCCCATAAGTGTGGTTACTCTATTAGGTGAGACTATAGGGGTAGATAGGATTCGTTGATCTCGTGTTGTGATTGTATAGGGGTTTGTCACTCGGGCTGATCTTGTGGCTCTAGACATGGTTGAGTTTAATGTGATTCTGGGCAAGGATTGGTTTTCCCCTCATCCTGCGCTCCTAGATTATTTTTTGAAGACCGTGGCCACATTAGTGCCTGATGTGTCTCCGGTGGTGTGATGGGGTCCTATTTGCCACTCTCTTGATCTAATTGTATCTAGTATTAAGGTTAGTATAATCTAGCCAGGGGTTGTACAACTTAACTAGGATATGTGCATAATGTTAGTGTTTATCTTCCTTCCCTGAGTTTGTGTGCACTATTAGAGATTTTCTTGATATACTCCCTGATGAGTTACCTGGCCTCCCACCCAAGCGTGTTGTCATTTTTTCTATAGAGGTTGAGGTAGGAACTAATCCTATTTCTATCGCACATTATTACATAGCTCTAGCACAGCACCAAGAGCTTAGTATTCAGATTCAGTTCTAGTTGGAGGCTTTACACATCCTAGTCTTTCACCATGGGAAACTCCAATGTTATTTGTGAATAATAAAAAATGGGATGATGTGTATATGTATTTACTACAAACAATTGAATAAGGTTACTATTAAAAACAAGTATCCTTTATCATGAATCAAAAATATTTTTTATCATTTTCAGGATGTCGCGGTGTTCTCAGAGATTGACTTGAGGTCGGTTATCACCAGCTAATGATTCAGGTTTGGGATATTTTGAAGGCTTCTTTTTGAAATCAGTTTGGACACTATTAGTCCCACGGTATGTCATTTTGGCGACTAATGACCCAACTATATTTAGGGATCTTATGAACAAAGTTTTTAGACTATAGTTTGATTCTTTTATTATTGTGTTTGTTGATGACATCTTGGTTTACTTTCAGAGTCTGAAGCAACATGAGGAGAATTTTTAGGGTTGTACTCTAGAGTTTAAGGACTAAGCATATTTCTAAAAAATTCTTGATGTGTGGATTTTAGTTAGATTTTGTTGCAGTATCTTTAATAGGTATCAATGTAGATCGAACGAAGGTTTTAGCCCTTTGTGATTGGCCTCAACCTACCACTCCCTTAGAGGTTCGTAGATTCAATAGGTTAGCCGATTATTACAAATGATTCATTGTGGATTTTTCATCTATTGCAGCTCCTATGACTAGATTGAATTGGTAGGATGTTCCTTGTAGATACGAGGCCAATTTTTTGAGATTGAAGGAGTTGCTAACTTCGACACCACATTGTCTCTTAAAGTTGAGGGCCATCCATATATAGTTTATTGTGATGCCTTTAGTATTGGTCTTTCATGTATACTAATGCATCGGGGTAGAGTCATTTTGCATGCTTCAGCTTCATATACCCCAACCCATGATTTGGAATTGGCAGAGGTGATCTTCCTTCTCAAGACCTAGATATATTACCTTTATGGAGTTTACTATGAGATTCTTACTGATCATTGCAGCCTAAAGTATACACTAGGCTAGAGGGAGCTCAATCTTAGACAAAGTAGATGGATTGAGATCCTAAAGGTCTACAACATCAGCATTCTATACCATCCAGTCAGAGAAAATGTTATTACACATGCCTTAGTCCAGAAGACTATTATTATGGGTAGTTTTTCTTCTATATTAGCTTTAGAGAGTTTGTTATCCTTGAGAATTCAACTGTTGGCAAACCTTTTGGTCTAATTTGACATATTAGGTTCGAGTACAGTCCTTGCACACATTGATGCTGGACCTACTATGTTTGATCAGATCCAACATCGGCTGTACAAGGATAGATTCTTGGTTCTGATTCGAGAGTTTGTTCAGATCTGTGATTATAATGGTGCCTCTTTAGACTATGACGATGTATTATAGATGTGCAAACATATTTTTATTCCCAGGCTGAGTGATTTGATTCAAGCCATTCTTCATGAGTCCCATTGTACAAGATACTCAAAACCTCCAGGCATTGCTAAGATTTCCAGAGATTTAAGACAATATTGTTTGTAGCATTGTTTGAGATATGATTTTACAAGTTTGTTTCCCAAAGAATTAATTTGTAGTAGGTGAAGTTCAAGCACCATAGACCAAGTGATGGTTATAGACTCTCCTTATTCCTGAGAAAAAATGGGAGAGAATTACAATGGATTTTATTTCTAGACTCCCTCATAATTCTAGGGTTCATAATTGTATATGGGTCATCGTGAATCCATTGATCAAATCCACTCAATTTTTACTAATGTAAACTTCTTGGGGTGTTATGAAAATTGTTTCCTTTGATGTTAGGGAGATTCTTTGTCCTCATGGGTGTCACTTCTATTATAGATAGACAGTCCGAGCCAATTATTTAGGTAATCGAAGATATCCTACGTGATTTTTTTTAATTTTAGTTGTAGCTTGGATCAATATTTATCTTTGGAAGAGGTTTTCTATAACAACATCTATAACTCCATCATTTAGAAGGTACTGTTTGAGGCCTTATATGAAAGGCGTTGTAGATTGTCGATTGGTTGGTACAATAGTGTTGAGATCATTCCTCAAAGTACTGATTTGATTCAGGATGCCATATAGAGAGTTTGTATTATTCACTACAGATCACTGATAGAACAAATTATATAGAAGTTCCACGGAGACTATAGATGTCATCCTCTAAAGTACTACGTTGGTGACAAGGTATTCTTGTGGGTTTCTTCCATGAAGGGCGATATGAGATTCGGTTAAAAAGGAAAGCATATACCCAGATTTATTAGGCTTTATGAGATTAAGAAGTGGATTAATGGCCTAAATATTTTCCCTATCTCCAGAGTATACGGATGTTGATCTGGTGTTTTATGTTTCCATGCTTCAAAACTATATATCAGATCCATCTTATGTACTTCATTATGGTTTAGTTTGATTTGAAGTCCGCTTGAACTAAGTTGATCAGCCTGAGGCTATTATTTATAGGGATATGAGGCATCTCAGGTTTAAATATATTCTAGTTATGATGGTTTGTTGGACTTGTCACCGGGTTGAGGAAGCTACTTAGGAGAAAAAAAGGGAAATCTGATCCTAGTACCCCTATTAGTTTGACTCTCTAGGTAATTCCTTCTTTCTTAACTTTCACAAATGCAATTTACTTTTGTTGGGGGATGTAGTAATTACCCTCGTGGTTATTTAGTGTTTTATGATTCTTTCATACTTCGATCATTTTTATGACTTCCCCAAGTCATTGTGAATTATTGAGACCAATAGTCTGGTTCCCTAGCAGTTTATATATCCTTAGGATTTTCTCTTTTTATATGATCCCAAATCTTTTTTTGTTAATTATGTTGAGTTAAGAATTTTGATTACATAAAGATTCCCTATATGAACTATAGGAACTTGACTTTGTTTCTATTCTAAGCCTCAATCACTTAGGTAAGGCTAGCTGGGGGTTAAAGTATATTAGCCTTGGCTACAATCGCCTAGCCCCTACCCCTTGTGCAGCATGATATCATAAAGGTAGGCCATGATCCAGTATGATGAGGTAGTCATAGCTAATGATTTTAGGGAGGTGGGTCGCCATTGCAAAAAAGGCCTGGCAGGCCTATATATAGGTCCTTCTTCCA
>JBDJHY010235883.1:0-10929 GCA_039654485.1 Withania somnifera
GTGGGTGAAGAGGTCATCACCATTCTTTTCAAGGAAGAAGGGGGGGCTCTCAAGACAACCTGCTTCATTAGCCGAGCTTTGCATGGAGCAGAAACCAGATACTTGCCCACCAAAAAGATGGCAATGGCATTGATAATAATAGCTCGGCAATTTCATCCCTACTTTCAAGCACACCTCATTTGTGTGCTAATGATGTTCCCCTAAAACAGGTATTGCTGAAGCCAGAAGCATCAGGGCTGCTGATGAAGTGGGTAGTCAAGCTTGGGGAATATTAAATTGATTCCGACCTCAGAAATCCATAAAGTCTAGGCTCTAGCAGATTTCTTGGTAGAGATACATCAATCTACCTTAGAGGCGATATAGCCTCCCATGTAGGAAGCCGAGGTAAGCATGAAACCCTAGGCACCCAGGGATACTTTCATCATGCACGTATATGGAGCCTCTAGTGAAAAAGGTAGTAAGGATGGAATCCTCTTCAAAAGTCCTAAGGAAACTGAGAATGTTATATGCATTGCGTTTTACATTTAAAATGACAAACAACATGGCAGAGTATTAAGCATTGGTAACTGATTGTGCCTAGCTCAGAAAATAAAGATAAGGTCACTCTCCATCTTCAGTGATTCCCAAATTATAGTTAATCAAGTAAAAAGGTATGTATAACAGCAAGGATACCCAGCTGAAGAAATACCTTGAATTAGTGAAGGGAATACCAAAAGGATTTCCTTATTTCCAAATAACCAAGGGTCCTAGAGAAGAAAATAACAGAGCTGATGCACCCAACAAATTGGCTTATTCAAAAAGAATGGAGATTAGTTACCAGGTATTAATTGAAGAGGTTCACCACCCAAATATACACGAGATCAAAGTCTCTATGGTGGAGGAGTTGCATGACAACTGGATGACCCCGATAGTGAAATACCTCACCTCAGGAGAAACCCCGCCTGACCCAGCTGAGGTGAGAAAGCTCCGTCTCAAGGCACCTAGGTATGTGTTGGAAAATGGAACCTATATAAGAGGTCCTTTTCACAACCTTTTCTCACGTGTGTTTGGCCAGTTTAGGCCGAATACATAATACAAGAAATCTATGAGGGCTCATGTGGTAGCCACTTAGGTGCAAGGGGATCGCCAAAAAAGATCCCGAGATGGGGCTATTAGTGGCCTACTTTATTCCAAGACACACATGACTTCATCCAGAAGTGTTCGAAGTGCCAATTCCATGCTCCAATAGCTCAGAGGCCTCAAATGGAATTAATATCAATACGGAGTGCTTGGCCCTTTGTCTAACAGGAATTGACATCATGCAGCCATTTCCTGAAGCTCCAGGAAGAGTGAAGTTCTTAGTGGTAGCCATAGACTACTTCACAAAATGGATAGAGGCAGGAGCCTTAGAAATAATCATAGGGAATAAAATTCTGAGTTTTATATGGAGAAACATCGTTTGCCAATTTAGGATATCGAAGAAAATCATCTTGGATAATGGGAAGCAGTTTTCAGATGACCCGTTTAAATCATGGTGTGAAGAGATGAAAATCACTCAACAATTCACCTAGGTGGCACACCCTTAGACAAATGGGCAAGTTGAGGTCACTAATACAACACTGCTACAAGGCTTGAAAACAAGGCTAGACAAGGCTAAGGGAGATTGGGTAGAAAACCTACCAATGTCCTATGGGCATATAGGACAACCCCAAGAACACCTAATGGAGAAACCCCATTCAGCCTTACGTATGGAACAGAAGCAGTGATTCCGGCTAAGATAGGGTTGCCCATTTTGAGGTCATTACACTATGTTCGACAAGAAAATAAAGAAGAGCTCAGGTGGAACCTTGATCTCCTAGAGGAGAGAAGAGAGATGGAAGCTATTGCTGAGGCAAGATACAAACAAGTTATGGCCAAATACTATAATGACAGGGTAAAAAAATACCTAATTCATCCCAAGTTAGCTGGTCTTGGGATGAAATAAGGCTAGCCGACCTAAAAAGGCAGGAAAGTTTAAGGAAAAATGGGAAGGCCCTTACCAGATAACGGAAGCCTCTAAAGCAGGTAGCTTCAAATTGGCAAGATTAGATGGCACCGAGGTACCCAGAACCTTCTATGTAAGTAATTTATGAAGGTTTCATCAATAGTATATGCAGTTTCTTTTAAACTTAAATTAAGTTAAATTAAGTTCATTCCTTACAATTTTCTATTTACTTATGACATTTATAGTTGATATTCTTACGGCTAGTTACTGGTCTAAAACAAAAAAGCTTGGGACCACCCTAAAAGAAATTAAATCGACTTCGGGGGCCACCCTCAAGTCAGGAATCATGAATTATCTTAACCTTAGGGACCCCCTTGAGTCTGGAAAGATGCCATAAAATCAAAATTAAATTGACCTCTTCAATGAGCAGAGCACCGTGAAATCATACATCGAGCTTCTTAGTAAGAGCTTTGTTCGGTAGAATGCTGCAAAAATAAAAATTAAATTGACCATAAATAAAAGGTCGATTCGGCAGAGTGCCACAAAATAAAAGTAAATTGACCTCGCAAAATGTTGTTAAACTAACCTCCAGTATGAGAGCTCGATCGGCAAAACATCACGAAAAACACAATGTGAATCAAACCTCAAGTTGTTTTGGCCAAAAGCCGCAGAATCAATACTACTAGCAGAAAAAAGATAGAAAAATAAAATAAAAATGATCATGCTATAAATAAAGTCATTTTATTAATGAATAGTACATATTTACATAAAAGGTCCCTACTTATATGGGGCACATTGTAAAAAACCTTACAACCTCGTCGAGATCGAGGTGGAACACTATTATCTGGTCTTGTCGGTATAAGTGCATTTTATCTACAGAGGTGGAAGAGAGGCACCGTGGCTAACAGGAGACGGCCTGCAGGTTAAATCGTAAGTACTGAGGCCTTTTCTTCACATCCTTATATATGGATAAAACATTATCCAGGATAATCTTGTTTCTCTTGTAACTAAAGGAACCTTCCCTGTACATTGAAGCCACACTGCCAAGGATGGTAGTCAGCTCATTCATCCTTTCCTCCACCTCGTCCAGAGTAAGCAGCCCTCCCTTGAGAAAGACTATCTTCTTATACTCATGATTCTAATCATAGAGGCAATGCACCTCAAATTCATAATGGTCAAATTCCATCTTGTACTGAGTCGCTTTAGATATCCAGTAAGAAACTGACATCTTAGTGTTGCCCACAAGTGTATAAACATCCTCTTGTAAGTTTTCAACCTTCCGTGAGAGTTCTAAGTTCTCATCTCTGAGGTGCTCCATCTCATCATCGTAGGCCCTTAGTTTACTTACCAGGCCTTGAAATTCAGCATTCTGGGATAACCAAGTTTGAAAGTACCTAATGAACTCTTTCTTTGAATAAAGCTCCCTAGTCCTCTCACAAAGGATCCTCCTAAGGAAAAAGTTTTCCCTTTCCACTTGTTCAAGTGTATAAGGGATAATTTGCTGAAAAATAAAAAATGGAAGCATTAGAAGTAGCAAGAAGCATGGAATGAACAAAGAAATACTTTCATTAATAAAAGCCTAATAGGCTGAAGTATTTAAGAAAAGAAAGAAAAAGAAAATGGTTACAAAGGTACTATATTCTAGTCATTTTCACTGACCTGCTTAACGGCTGAAATAGGCTCTATCTCCCCCAGGGGATCAACCATTGAAACATCAATGGGGACCTCAAAAAGAAAACTTAGAAGGACCTTAACAGGAGAGCTCGGAAGGACCTCAGGAAGGGACAATGGCTCCTTAGTATGTGGCCCACCCTTGGCAGCCAAGAACTCCTGGATATTAGGATCGGTATCCTCAATTCATGCCCTTAACTCCTCCACTGATAAAGGGGAAGGGTGTTGGGTAATAAAATGAATCAGTGGCAGCTCGGGTCTTTCCATCATAGACTTGATTAGATCAATTGTCACTCATGCCTCGGTGCCTGCATCATAGCCAAATCTTTCAAATTGAATGGGAAGTTCAAGGTATATCGCGGCTACCTTGTCCAAAACCACTACCCTGGTAGCAGTGACCAGCGAGTCACTCATAGAATAGACATACTCTGAGAAGGTGCTGGTCATGGTAACCTTCTCAATGAATACTTCAACAAACTCACCCTGCCGGTCAATGAAGTCCTTCTTTAAGTGGTGAAGCTTAGTCTCCGTCTTCTCCTGATTCTTCTCGGCTGACCTTCTTTGTTCCTCAGCAGCCTTTCTTTTCTTTTTAGAGGCTTTCATTTGTGCCTAGACTCTTCACTAAGACCTCTCTCATAGAGGTCCTCAGTAGCCTAGCTCGTTTGTTGAGCTAGGGAAATGGCCGTCTTGGAATTGACAAAACCTGCAGAAAAGGAAAAAACATTAGAATGACGAGAAAAGTGAAACAGGAGTACCACTAGAGTTAGGGATACCTACAATACTAAGATCGTCTGTAGATATATCCTCAGCAAGATCAAGCTCAAAATACTTATGCCTCTTCATTACAGGCTCCAGAGATAAAGATCCCCTCTTCCAGCTAACTTTAGGAGCTACCCCACGGTTAAGCACTTCAGTTATATGGAGGGGACTAGGGGTGGTGGCCTCTTTACCCAGCTCAGCCGAAGTGCTGGATTGTTGGTTCTTTATGCCAAGTATCATGTCAACCACTGAAACATAGAAACAAAAATAGGTCAGACAAGTAGGTAAAACTAAAAAATCCACCTCGAAAACATAGACTTCTAGCTACCTTGGGTCTCTTCAGCAACCTCCTTGTAAGGCACCACCTCGACGACCTCAACACTTGGGTAAAAGGCACAAATTTTTACCTAGATCAGTTCCATATCATTGAAAAAAATAGCGGTGGGGAGGTATTTGGTTGACGAGGTCAAGGTCAAAAAGAACTGACAACCCCAACAGCACTATACATAACTTCACCCAGATTCTAGTATAAGAGAAAGCAAAAATGGTCTACCTTAAAAAAGAAAAAAATTTCCTTCAAACCAGAAATTTTAGGCCATTTCATGGTAGAAAAGTTCCTAAACAAATCTACAGAAGGTTTTACCCCAACTGTATGGCAGGCAAGGGTAAAACTCACTATGGTGCGCATGCGCCAATTACAAAAGGCTTAGGTACAAAGAGACTAATACTCTGGTTAGTAAAGAAAAAAGAGGAAAGCGCAATCCTGACACTATGTACTCATGATACACAGTGCAAAATGCTAGGGGGGACAGGCCTTATCACTAGGACGGGGCATGGTAAACTCAAAAGTTAAGGGAAAATGGTGCCCTCTAAGAAAAGGTAACAAATAGTCTACAGAAAGACTACTTGAAACTCTAGAAACTAACAAATCATAGCCCTCAAAGGTTTGAGGGAATAAAGTTAGGGGTTGGAGAACGAGGGCATCACCACCAACGTAGTAAACCTCTACCTCATATATACTAGGAGAAGGAAAAGAAGAAAGAGAAGACATACTTACTAGTGTTAGAGAAGATGAAGGGCTCAGATTAGGGATGGAAAGTTCTTTTAAAATCTTAACAAGCAACAAGAAAAAATAGAAAGAGTAGAAACTAATAGCCCCATGAAAAATGAGGAATAGCATATGAAAATGTGATATTGGAATCCCTAGGGTCATAATTAATGAAGGGGGGAAATGAAACAGTGAGACAGTAAAAGTCGCGAATTCCCCAGACAAAAGTACTGGAGATGATGTGTCCCACACAGGGATTACGACACGTGTAATCCAAAATAGAGGATTGTGACACATGGAAGGAAGGGGCAGGAAACCTTATAAAAGATGGAAATCTACTGCATGTGCCACCTTTTCAATAAAGGATAGTCGTAGGTACTGCATCAACCCTAGCTCATCTCAGGCCGATAAGGCTCCTCGCTTAAAAGTTGGGATTAAGATGACCTGAGAGACACTACTCTGAGATAATTCACCTCAGCCCTAAGAGGATTGAAGTCATACTTAGCCGGGAAGTAATTCAATTCGGCAAGATTGCCAAAATAAACAGACATGCATGGTAAAAAACTATATGGCTTTATAAATAACCCTTACATTATGATTTTAGGTAACCTTGGACGATACGACTTTGATCCAACAATCTCAACTACAGGCTTATTGAGGTAAAAGGCTAACAATAATGTCATTCACCTAGGCATAAGCTATCTCAGCAAGCTCATGATTTCATAAGGTACCTCGGTAAGACAATCGAGGTAAACCCTTAAGAAAGCCCGTACACTTTAGCTTCATAAATGACCTCGGGGAAAGACCTCAAAGGCATAAAAATTATACCTTCTATAAAATTTCAGCCTAGTGGCATAAATACACATTTCGACTACTAGATGGGGGACTACTGTAGAATAACGGTAGTGGCAAAAGATTAATAGTAATTAATAATTACTATTAATAATATAATAAATGAAGAATAATGGTAAGATAACAACCATCAATGTTGTAACAACCATTGAGACAATCAGGCCCCACTAATAAGACAACAGCAGGTACAAAGAAAGTGGCAATAACCACTGTGAAGATTACTCCCCATTCACAGCACCCGCTAATGCGGCTATTACAAGAACTAGTTATAAAAGCCAAAGAAAAGAAAAGTCAAAGATATGCTCATTTGAATACTCTCAAAATACTATTGATATTCTCTTCCAAAGCTTTTACTAACTTAAGCTTCAGAGATCTATCCCGGGGACCACCCTGGGCTCTATTTTACAAGCAATGTTTCCAAATTTATTGTTGTTGCTAGTTGCTGTAGGATATATTTTATAGTGAGTTTTGTTGGTTATCTTTTGGGATTCATTAGAATCCATCATAGAGTAAAAAGGTATTCTATTTATATGTTATATGTAGTGCTTTTTGACTTCATTGATTTTTTATTTTTTGTTCTTAAATTTTTTTTTCACCATGAAAATCCAAAGCATATATGCTTAGCCTAAGATTAATTCCAAACTCATATAATGGGATAAATATTCATAAAAAGATTGAATTCAAAATCTCAATTGAAAAAAATTTATATCATCTATCCCTCTATTATTTAAAGGACAAATAATTTAAAGGACAATTTAAAGGACAAATCAAATCAACATATTTGTACTAGTGATAGTGTGATTGTTTTTAGTTGTATAAATTTGAGTCATGTTTCAAAAAAATTTTCATAGATCAAAATAATTAGTTGGTATTTATCTGCAAAATTTGATAAAATTCCTATATGATTGGAACAAATTTAAAATGCATTTTGTATAAATAATATTAAATAAAAAATCATTCTAATTTTGTACTAAGGGTGTCCATTGGGCTGGTTTCGTTTAGTTGTATGAGAAATTTATAACAACCCAGTAAGGGTCTAGTACCGGACATAAATGTAATAATATCAGTATTTATGAGTTCGATCTAATCCATGTGGACTTGGAAATTTCACCCGATTATCCGACCCATTTTGAATTTCCTAACTGGCCCACTGGAAATTCAGACTGGTTAGCCTATTTGTATGTACCCGTTAAATATCCTCAAGGTCATTTTCTGTTTTCTTCCTGTTTTATTATTTTATCCTTTTTCATAATTGCATTATACTAACTAAGTTTTATTTCGTGGTTGGTTTGGGTACGAAAAGGAATTTTGGGCAAGTTTTGGAGAATTCTCAGCTTTTAAGCTTAAAGTAGGAAATAGTTGACTTTAGTCAACATTTTGAGTTAGGAGCCTCACATAGGAAATTTGTCAGTTTCATCAGCTATAGAGTGAAGAATTTGGTCTAGGAAGACACCTTTGGTTTGAGTTTTATCCCTTTCTTTATGAGTCTAGGTAGTTTGACAGGATAATTTGAAAATTTAAGTTGTAAATTTTACTTGGCTCAACATTTGGAGTTAGAGTACTCTTATTTAAAATCAGTTCATTCCATTAGTTTTAGAATGTTATTTGTAGGTTAGTAGAATTATTTGCTTGGGTCTCATGGTACTTAGAAAAGTTTAGGAAAAAGTTTTGATATTTCAAAGTTGGAAGCATAAGGAAGTTGTTAAAGTCAACATTTGGTGAGAGCAAAGCTTGAAATGGAATTTTGACAGTTTTGTTAGCTATGAAATATAATATTAAGTCAAATTGAGGTTTTATTCAGTTCCCTGATCTTTTGGATGAGTTTTGAGTCATTATTTAGAAATCTAGAGATTCTTATGTTAAGAGTTTACTTTGAAAAACATATATTAAGATGAAAAAGTTTGGGTGTTTTGATGATTCCAGAATTTTTGAAATGTATTTAACAAGTTGTTTACATTATTGGTTTGAGTTTGAGAAGTCCTAAGTGAGTTTTGGATACTCATTTGGAGCTTGAAGTTTTTGAATGTGGTTTTAAAATAATATTGATTAAATGAAACAAACTCATTTTGATGTTTGGATGGTACCATTAGATCCGTATTGAAATTTCAGAAATAACACAAAAAAAGAATCGGGTCATTTTTCTAATGTATGAGGAAGTTATGACCTTTAAATAAAAAGTAATATGGTTGGTGCAAAATTTTCTGGTGCACTGATCAATGTATTTAAATCTCAGTATGTGCTTAATTGGTAGTTTGAGAATAATTTGAGTTTAAGATATCGAAATTAAGTGATTCTTGTGGAATTCTTCTTGGTTTAATAAGGGGATTAATATCCAGTACTCGGTATGGCATTCTTTCATGATTTGTTCAGTTGTAATTCTTTTTCGACCATGAAATTATTGGAGGAAAAACTGGGATTTTATCAATTCAAACTCAATTTTTTATGAAATTTCATATTTAGGATCCTTAAGCAATGGGTAAGCTAATTTTGTCATAAATTTACTAATTTATCAACTATTTTATCATTTTAAACCACGTATAAGTTTGAAATTTTGAGGTTTTCCTAGTTAGATTTATGTTTTATAAATTGATAATTTTAAGGTCAATTTTTACTCCATTTTCTTGAAATTTTACATTTGAAATCCCCTAGTTATAGGTAACATGATTTTTAAGTAAAATTCTAAATTTCTCTTGGGGATCGAGTTTGACGTTCTGAGTTGACCTTTTAGATTCGATTTTAAAGTTTGGCAATATGGGTGTTGATAGTTTTTTTTTTTTCTTATATAGAATTCATATTTGAATATCCTAGGAGAGCTTGGAGGTACTTCAAAAGAGAAAACTTTAACTTGAGCATTTTGTCCTTTTTAAAAGGCAAGTTGTGGTTTTTATGGTCTTACTGTAAAGTGTTGTTTGCTACTTGTTAAACTTGTATTTGGGAGTAATGGGTATATTAGAGGTACCTGTGTGGGTTAAATGACGAGACCCAATTAGGTACTAAAGTCAATCATGTCGGGCTTCAATGAAAAATTACTTTATAATATGATTCTATGGTTGTTGTTGAGAATTTCCTCATTGAGGTTTGGTCTGACATACTTTGAATGAGCTTGACTGATTTAACGTGAAATCTTATAATGATAATTAAGATACTCTATTAGCGATATTTGACATTTAATAAGTGATTATGGCTTGATTATGATTGGATATTATCTTGTGATGATGCCTCGAGTGGGCTTGATTGAGTTCGATTGCTATGGTATTATGCTTACTAGTATTGAGTTAATTCTATTGATTTATGACTTGGATAGGGTGTCGCACCAGCACAATATTATAAAGACTATTTTGGATCAGGTATCGTGCTGGTACAGTATTACAAACATTATTTTGGATCGTATGTTGAGCCAATACAATATTATAAATATTTTTTTGAATTGGATGTTGCACCAAGACAATAAACTATATATATTTATTATAAATTATATGTCATGTTGGTACAATATTATTATTCATTTGGTACCACGTTAGAAAGGTGAATGGGCCTTGTGTTTTCCCATAGGTCCTTACTGTGACAGATATCGACAGCAAGTGTCTACATTAGGGAAGACATGGATCATGACTATTTATGTATTGCATTGCATCTATACTGAATTGTGTCTTGATTTTATTGTCTACCTTATTGACACTTCAGTAACTGGCATTGGTGATGCCATAAGATTATTATTGATTCTTGATTTGAGTTGGTACTTGTTGTTATGATATGATATTATTACTTGTGTTGTGAGAATTATGAATATCTTTTACTTGTATCAATTTGTATATTTTGAATTTGTATTGTTTGTTGGGCTGCTATTTATAAACTTTTTGCAAGCTGTAGTTATTGGAGGGTGGTTGGATGTCATACGTCACATTATTTCTTTATATTATGACCATTCAAGGACGCTACTGAGTACCGTTATTTGTACTCACTCTTTGCTTTTCTACACTTTCATTCAGGTGAATGCCCAGGACTTTATGATCACCTTTTCATCTTCAACCCAAGAAAATTTTGAGTATCTCTAAGGTAGCTGACCATCTCATAAGCAATTTCCAAGAATTTCTCTTATATTTTAATTTTGTTGTGTCTTTACTTACTAAAGACCTTCTTCAAACTATAAAAGTTTTTATAACTAGTGTAGTGCTTGTAGAAAATGGCAACCTAATTTTGAATGTCTTTATATATAAAGAGGTGCACTTTAATAATTCATTTATATGTTATATATTTTCGAATTTATTGTTTTATTGTTCTATCATTTTTAGTCTTCGCTGACCTATCAAAAATAGTGTCATCCCAAGTTGGTGTCAGAGCACTAGCTTTGTAGGTCCCATTGTACAGAAGCTAAGTTTAGTAGTCTCACAAATTAGAGTAGTGAAATTTGTTACTTATCCTTGAGAGCCTATGGAATTATAGGAAAAAAAATCATATTTTGATTTCTTATCGCGTGCCTTTTGTCCAAGATAACTCTAATCAGTTCATTCCATTCCCTCGTACATAGAGTGATAGGATTCAGGTTACGAATCACAATACAAGATTGAGGGAGAAAGAAACAATACAAAAGATATGCGAAAACTTAAATAATTTATCGGTTTATGGGCAACAAGGG
>JBDJHY010235901.1:0-10929 GCA_039654485.1 Withania somnifera
CTGGGACTTAAGACCGTCTTATACGACAGCAGTACAACCTTTTGACACACGTGGTACTAGCGGTTGTGGAAACATGATATTATTGATTACTAAGGACCATAGGTGATACTAGTATATATATCGACGTGGAACTCCTTGACTTGCCGAGTACGGCTAGTGGATATTACCGATATGATATGATTGATATAAGGCACTATGTGCTGGCAGCATAACACTGATAGGAGGCACTATGTGCTAGTGGGATAACACTGATATGAGGCACTATGTGCTGGACGGATAACACTAATATGAGGGACTAGATGCCGGCGAGATAATACAAGTGTAGGGCATAAGGTGCCAATTGTGATTCATTGTGGTTCTGAAAGTGGGATCTGAGGCTCTAATGACAATCATGTGTTTGTTACTTTTCTACACTTGTTTTCTTCAGTGTGCTCATAGACTGGATGAAGGATCTTTGGGTGATTATGTTTGCGGTGTACGCTGCACTTCCTTATGGTGTACTTGTCAGTGTTTAATTATTTTACTTTATTATTCGTATGACTATGTAGCTGTCCTTCTCGGTTACTTGTTATTTCATTTTATGTCGGATTAGTTCTTTATAGTTTTATTTATTCAATTATCCTTTCACTTGAGGTTACCGGTATACCAACCATGTTCTACCCTTATCTTCTTTGATTCCCATTTTTTGTTTTAGATTTCACATATATTGTTACAAGGATTCAGGGTACGTTCTCTTTCATTGCTTGCAATCCTGTTATGTGATTAGCTAGTGCTACCTGTCTAAGTGACACTTGTTTCGTACTTGAGTTTCTAGTTTTTCTATATTGTACTATTTGCTTTTGTGAACCTTTTATTGTACTCTGTTATTTACTGCTTTTATTATTGTTATGTGCTCAATAGGCCCTTCAAGCCAATTGGGTACAAATTACTTCAGTGACTTGTACTCATACTATACTTGCACATGTGCAAATCTAAGTGTAGGTTTTCGCTTGTGATATACAAATAGTTATTTGTTTGGATCTTGTTGACATTGGAGATTCAGGGTGAGCTTGGCGTCCATCTTGTTCCTAGTTCTCTTCGGATAGATGTTTTATTAATCTCCATTATATTTTAAAGACATCTTGATACTACTATTACTTCCATTTTATCATTTTGTATTTAGTGGTTTGTTTGACACTGATATCGGATTTTGGGTAGATTTGTTATTATTTGTTATTATTTAAGACTTCCGCAAAATTATCATTTTACCTTGACTTTTGATATACTTTCACATTTAATGTAGTAATCCTCTGCTTCGTCTTCGGACTATAGGGTTTGATTATCCTACTGATGGTATAGTAGGTGCCATCATGATCTGAGAAATCGGGTCATGACAGAATGGTACCTACCAGAGATAGGAGTACCAAAGCCTACTAGAAAACAAACCCAACTGGCATCTCATTCTACTGGTAGGTACAACCAGGCAACCAAGTAACCCAACAGGTACTCCCCCCATAAGTCCCAAAGAGTACAAATTAACCTTATTGATGTGATACAAAGGGTGGTAGAAAAGTAACTCTCACAATAGTAATGCTTGTAGCCTACATCTCCAAAATTAAGGCACGCTAGGAAGGAACCACAAAGGACTCAAACTGTATATACTCTCCATTGTATGCCACCCTCTTGTTTGTGCATCAATCCCTAAGAATAGCTACCTAGGTTGAAAGGGCCTATGGAGGGACTCGAACCTATATGCATACCTAGTAAACTATAGGAAATCAAACATACATGCAAACCTCGAAACCAGTAAGGATTCAAAACCTGTGATTCAATTAAAATTCTCTATCATGACTCATCTATAATAGGATGCTACACTATGACAATGCCTCGATTTTTTTTGAATTGAGTTCCATTGGAGTTGTATTGACATTGCCTCATGATGACTTGTTAATACTTTTATGAGTGGAATTGTGATGCTCGTCGAAGGTATATAGAATGGAAAAGATATCTTTTTTAGTTATTTTCTATGAGAGGCTAAAATTATTATTTTGTTATTTGAAATTGTCACATCTCAATGATTTGCATATAATACGTTCTCACATCTTGATTGTTGAGTATGAACTCAAGTTGTGACTTATGAGAAATGAAGAAGGATTTAACCGGAAGATTGAAGTCGATCCAACTGTTAAATTGGATAGAAAGTCCAAGGCCCACTCTAAATGCCTAATTTGGTAGACTATCTAAGGCTCATTTCGAAGGTATGATGAGTTGTCCATCATCTAAGGCCCATTAGGTGGTTGTTGAATGAGTAGTGTATAGACCTCATGAGTTCCCCATGTGTCCTGGTTGTGAAATTCATATATGCCAATAGGTGTGTACATAGAACAGACATGCATCAAAATAACTTGCATTATAAATTGCATTTTCTTGACATGTGGCTTGATTGTTCCATCTGTCAATCAGTTCAATTATATTGCTAATATTTGATGAAAACTTAATTCTAATTATAACTTAATTGTGACTTGTGATTATTGGATTATCTAATGATCACCTGAAACTTCTACTAATACTTATTATTATTATTTGAGAATATTACTTGTGTTGTGAGATTAGTAAGTATCTACTACTTTTGATGCGAAGTATAATATAGACTTGTATTGTATGTTTGGCTACTGTGTATATAAATTATTTGCAGGTTGTAGTATCGGGGGTTAGTTGGAAGTTAGGAGCCTTTGTTTTATCTTTATATTTAGACCAGTAGAGAAAGCTGGTAATTTCTATGATTATGTATTCACTCCTTATTTTTTACACTTCTATGCAGGTACCATGCCCCTAACTTTGTGATCCCCTCTTTATATTCAAATCAAGACCACTTATAGATTATCTGAGGTAGCTACCCATCTTATCCGCAGTGCTGAACATTTCTCAAATCCTTTAGTTGGATTGTGTCTTTACATACTATGGACCTTCAAAGACTTCATAATAGTTGTATAAAGCTTAATTCGATGCTTGTACAATGGTAACAAAGTTTTGGTATGGTCTATATATATAGATTTTTAGTTTTTGATAGTTTTCTTTCAATATTTACTTTAACATTTATTATGGTTTTTGCTTTTTTATCATTAGTTTTCTTTTACTATAATGGTGAGAAGATAAGTTCCATCACAACTGTATTTTAGGTCATGAAAATTTCATATTAGAGGACTAGGTTCATATGTCAAACTGTACATAAGACAAGTTTAGCAAGTTCTCGTGGTTCATTGAAGAGACGTCCATTATATATCATCAAAAGGCTGAAAAACTCATGGAAAGTACCTCTCTAAGATTCAATTCTTTCTGGGATAGTTGGTTTGTGTGTGCTAAGTCCATAAGTTTTTATTTTTAACAAATTATGAGGACCAAATCTATAGCCAACGGAGATGAGCATGATATTTCGTTTCCTACCGCTCGAGGTAGAGGCAGGTAAAGAACAAGATCTTGGGGTAGGGTAGCAATCTAGTCCTAAGATATGCCAGAGCATCATCCCCTTAGCCTGATATTAAGAGAGATAAAGAGCAGGTTCCTAATGAGTACACGGCAGCCCTACTTTTACATGATACACTTCTCAGAGTTCTAGGGTATTGGAGAGTATGGCACATGGAGGTGCACCATATGTTTTGAAGACCTAAGTGGGGGAAGAGAAACAAGAGCAGTAGGCTATTTCTATGATTCATTATTTTGTGGTCCAAGCACTAGCATCTCCAGTTTAGGTGGGTCGGCCAAAAATGTTTAGGTTCCAGTGAGGTTGCTGCCAATGGTTTAGGGAAAGGTTGGAATAACACCTATAGATCATAGAGTTTATGACATGCCGATTGGGGGCATAGAGTACGTGCGTAGTCATTTTTAAGATGTTTAATGGGAATGAGAGGTTCAGCAATTATAGGGTATCAAGCTATGGATCCTTATGATTTTTAACTACTTTCCATGAGCTACTTCATAGTGTTGGGTTAGTTCAGACTTCATCATTTATTTTGATACTTCTAGAGTTGGTTTTGGGTGAGTGTTGATGCAAAATAGGAAGGTCTCTTCCTATTTTTTAATGCAGTTAAAGTTGCATGATAATAATTACCCTACTGATAAGCTAGTCGAATACCAATTTATTGTGCCTTTAATCACAAAATATTGTCTTTTAAAGGCATGTTGGAAATCAATTTTGGTTCTAATGAGTTGCCTAAGTGTGTAATTTACATGAACAATAGGGCCATAAGAAATTGGTGCAAATGAGAGAACAAACACGATGGTTGCGGGTGCTTTAAGTCAGAAGAGTGTTAGTATAGGTAGTTTGTCTTTAATCTCAGCTTCAAAGAGGTCCTAACCCTTGGAAATTTAGATGTTGTCCAACCATTTGGCTTGATTTGACATATTTGGTCTGATCAAAGCCCTTGCACACATTGAGGCTAGGCCTACTTTGTTTGATCACATCTAATAGCGATAGTACGAAGATGGATCCTTGGTTAATATTTGAGAGTTGGTTATGACGGGTGATTATAGCAGCTCACCTTTAGACTCTTTTGGTGTTTGTTGATTGGTAGATGTGTTTTTGCTCCCATGGTGGATGATTTGATTCATACCATACTTCGTAAGGCTTGTTATACCAAATACTCTAAAGATTCGGGCATTGCAAAGATATGTGGAGATTTTGGACAACACTATTGGTGCTGTCATTTAAGATCTGATGTTACCAGGTTTATTTCTCGATGCTTGAATTGGCAGCGAATGAAGTTCGAGCACCATAGACTATGTGGTGTGTTAAACTGACTCCCTATCCCTGAGTGGAAGTGGTAGAGGATTACTACAGATTTTATTTTTGGACCCCCTTGTACTTCCAGGGGTCATAATTGTAAATGGGTCATCATGGATCAGTTGACCAAATCAACTCACTTTTACCCAATTTTCTCTTCTTGGGGTGTAAAGAGACTTATTGTATTGTATGTTAGGGATATTCTTCATCTTCATGGGGTAACCGTTTCTATCATATCAGACCAAACTATGCAGTTTACTTTGCAATTTCAGAGGACTGTCCAGCGTGAGTTGGATACAGAGGAATCTTTGACTGTGGCTTTTCACCAACAGAAAGATAGGCAATCTAAGAGGACTATTCAGTTACTCCAAGATATGCTTCAGGCTTGTGTTTTTTATTTTGGTGGTAGCTAGGATCAATATTTATCCTTGATAGAGTTTTCATAAAATAACCACCATTCTAGTATCAAGATGACACCGTTCGAGGATTTATATGGTAGGCATTACAAATCGCCGATTATTTGGTTGGTAATATAATTTCAAGATTTTAATGTACACTTCTGACTTGATTCGAGATGCCATATAGAAAATTTGGATTATTCAGGATAAATTATGAGTAGCATGGAGCCAAAAAAACTATGTAGACTGTAGACATCGGCCTACGAATTTCAGTGCAGGGATATGGTATTCTTACGAGTTTTTTCCATGAAGGGTGTTATGAGATTTGGTCAGAGTGGAAAATATAGCCCCATGTTTATAGGGCCATATGAGATTATTGAGTGGATCAGTGAGATTGCCTATCGGTTAGCACTACCCCATGGGTTTAAAGTTGTTTATCCAATGTTTCACATTTCTAGGCTCCATCATTATGTTCCAGATCCCTCCCGTGTACTTCATTCTAAGTTAGTTCAATTGAACGATCGATTGGCTTATGTTGAGTAGCCTCACGTCATTATTGACAGATATGTGAGGTGGCTCAGATTCGTAGATATTCTAGTAGTGACAGTGCATTAGGATCACCATCCTTTCGAGGAAGATACCTAGGAGGCAAAGAGGGATATGCGAGCCCGTACCCTTATTTGTTTGACTCTCCAGGTACTCCCTTATTCCTTAACTTTTGAAAGTTCCTTTAGTGGGGGATGTTGTAATGACCCTAGGGTAAATTTTTGTTCTTTCGTGATTCAGTCATACTTTGTGCATTCTTGTAACTTCCCTAAGCAATTATAACTTTCAAGGACCGATAGTTTGGTTCCCTATCATTTTATAGCTTGTTTTTTTATAATCATAGAACCCTCAGGACTTTTTTGACCTAGGAAATCCTAAATATCCTTTTCATTAATTCCGTTTAGTCTGGAATACTGATTACACAACTATTCCATATACGGAATGTTGGAAATAGAATTTGCTTCCATTTTGAGCCTTAATTATTTGCATCGAGGTTGGCTGGGGGCCAAAGCATAACAAGCACATGGCCTGAGACATGGTCTTGTAGCCCATACCCCTTGTGTATCACGATTGCATAGTGGTACCCTATGATCGCATAGGCCAGGAATTTTGTATGTATTTCTATATGCCCAAAGGGCACCATCAAGCTTCTCATCCTAATCCTTCTGCTATGCATTAACTATTTTTTGGAGGATCTACTTAATTTCCTTATTTGATACCTCCACTTTCCTAATAGTTTGAGCATGATAGGTAGTGGCTACCTTATATGTAACCCTATACTTGTTCAACAAGAATGTAAACCATGCGTTCTTGAAGTGTGATCTACCATCACTAATCATCACCCGTGGAGTCCCAAATCTTGTAAAGATTTATTTCTTCATGAACTTGTGTACCAATCTCTATTTTCAGTTGTGGGTAGGGAAACTTCTTCCACCATTTTGACATATAGTCAACCATTACGAGAATGCACTTGTTCCCATGTGATGGAGGAAATGGCCCCATAAATTCAATACCCCAAATGTCAAATATCTTTATTTCGAAAATATTATTCAATTTCATTTCATGGCATTTGGAGATCAACCCCATCCTTTGACATTCGTCACACCTCATAACAAAAACATTTGTGTTGTTCAACCAAGACGGTTAGAAGAACCCCGACTGTAGAACTTTGTGCACGGTGTGCTCCCCTCCATGATGCCCCCATATAGTGGAGCATGGCATTTAGTAAGAAACTCATGCCTCTCGCAGTCCGGTGCACATCTCTGGATAAGCTGATCTGGACCCTGTTTATACAAAAATAGCTCATCCCTGTAATAGAACTTACAGTCATGAATCAAGTGCTTCTTTTGTTGGCTTGTGGTTTCGGGTGGAAAAACTTCACTTGCCAATACATTAACTATATCAATATACCAAGGAAATTTTTGTATTTACAAGTGCATCAGTTGTTCATCAAGAAATTCTTCTCTAATTTGCCTCTTTTCCTCAATGTGCTCATAATTTTCCAACGGGGACAGGTGGTCTGCCACTTAATTTTCACAACCTTTATGATCACAAATCTCAATATCAAACTCTTTCAGCAAAAGGATCCACCTAATCAACCACGGTTTAATATTCTTCTTATTAAAAAACTAACGAATTGCCGCATGATTGGTATACATGATGACTTTAGTACCTACTAGATTGCCCCTAAATTTATCGAATGCATAAACCAATGCTAGAATCTCCTTTTTAGTAATAGTGTAGTTCACTTTTGTGCTATCCAAAGCTTTGCTAGCATAATATATAGAGAGGAAGATATTGTCCTTCCTTTGTCCTAGTATTTCCCCCCTGTAGTATCACACTCGTCGCATATAAATTCAAAAGGCAACTCCAAGTCGGGAGCAACAATATAAGAGCCTCCTTTAAAGTCTTTTTCAATTGGTTAAAGTATTGTAAACATTCGGTAGAGAATTCAAATTGTACTTCCTTCTTAGGCATCCTAAATAAGGGTTGAGAGATTTTAGAGAAATCACGAATGAATCTTCTATAAAACTCGACATAGCCTAGAAACTCTGCACCATTCTTACTATGATGGGGTGCTGTAATTCTGAGATCACATTAGTCTGTGCCTTGTCAAATTGCAATTCCACCTTGGACAACTTGTACCCAAGAATAATACTTTCTTGCACCAAGATGTGACTTTTTGCCAATTCAACACCAAGTGCTTTTCTTCATATCTCTTTAAGACTTTATTAAGATTTTGTAAGCACACATTCAAAAAAGCACCCATAAACAAAAAAAATCCATGAAGACCTCAAAAAATTCATCCACCATATCTCTAAATATGTCCATCATGCACTATTGGAAAGTCGAAGGCATATGCCGCAACCCAACGTGCATGTGCTGGAAAGTATAGGTACCGAACGGGAATTTAAAAGTGGTCTTCTACTAATCTTCAAGAGCTATGGCTGTTTGATTATAACCTGAATATCCATCCAAGAAGCAAAAGTAGTTTTGGCCTACAAGTTTTTCAAGCATTTGATCCATGAAGGGGATTGGATAGTGATCCTTGTTGGTTACCTCATTGAGCTTACGGTAGTCCATGCAAATTCACCACCCGGTGACTATGTGAGCCGACACTAGCTAATTTTTATCATTTCTCACCATGGTTATTTCTCCCTTTCTAGGGATGCATTTTTATCATTTACTGTCAGATATATGGAAAATATTCCCTGCATCTAGCTATTTGATCACCCTCTTTCCTCACCACCTATATCATTGGTGGATTCAGTCTTTGCTTTTATTGTACCTTCGGTGTAAAGTTCTCTTTCATCAAAATTTTTTGCATGATGCCATGAATTTTTTATATCTACCACCCAAGTCACACAACACTCTAACATGAAGATTCTAGCCAATGGTCATTTGGATGGTGAAATTGCCTAGATCTTTTTTCTTTTTGTGTAGTCTATTTTGAATGCGCGATGTTCAATCTTGAGTAAAAGCCACGGTAGTATCTCAATAAGAAGATATTTGTTCGCCATGATGTCTTTCACACACTTAGGCATATTATTTAGTTCCTTGTAATACATCAATTAAAGGTAAGTTACTATGCACTTGCTCCAATAATTCTTTAAACTTCTGGAATCCCTCTTCATTTTTTTTGCTTCTTTAACCTTTAAGGAAATGGTGGTGGAGGCCTCACAATAATTGTTACACCTATATACTTAGTGTCTTGTTCATTCCCACTGTCTACCTTGTCACTGCTGCTTTCTGCCTCTTTACAACTTGATTTTCCTTTTTAGGCACTAACTCATGCTACTGCACTCCCCGTCTTGTTGTCAATGCATTTAACTGTCTTGGATTTTGGTCTGTGTTTCTAGGTAGACTCTCGTGGGGCCTTGTATTTTGTGACACAACCAATTTCCCCATCAACCTCTCTAGTTGCTGCGTAACCCTTTGCTATTCTCAAATCCGCTTCCAGTCTCTCTAGTCTCTCACTATCTCAAGCCTGCCCGTCTAATCACTTTTTCAACATCTCTTTTGTATTGTTATTGAGATGCTCATTCGGTGAAGTATGATAGTTCTACTGGTTGAATTTGGGTCCCTGTTGTTGATTAGACTGATGGTTTCTATACTAACCTATACCATGCTGTCGTTGTTGGTTCTGATTTCCACCCCATAAGAAGTTTGGGAAATTTGTCCATATTGAATTGTAAGTTTTACCATATTATTGTTTTCCTAGGCCTCTCTATTTATTACTAATGAAGTTAACGTAATTAGGTTGTCCCTATATACATCAGACGTATGAACGCCTCCCCCATATATCTCACACTAACTCATAGCCTGTGATTGGACTGTATGCACTATAGCTTGCTATTTTTGCTAACCAAACATTTGTGCAAACATGTTATGGAGAGATGAAATTTGTGCCAACAAAGCTGTGACCGCATCTAACTCCATAACTTCGGCAGTATTCTTTCTACCATTAGTTCTTGACACATCTCCATTCCAATCTAGATTACCTGTGGAAATCCTATTCAGTAGTGTATACTTTTCATCATATGTCCACTCGAAGGCCTGTCACCCAGCTGCTGAGTCTAGAAATACTTTTGAATTGGGTTCTAGGGCCTCAATAAAAGTATACAACAATACTTCATTGGATTACTGATGATGAGGACAATTTCTAAGAAATTCCTTGAACCTCTCCCAAGATTGGTAGAAATTTTCTCCCATATGTTGTTTAAAACATAAGATTTCACTTCTTAGCTGTGCTGTTTTTCGAACGAAAAGAATCTGATCAAGAACTTCCTTATCAAGTCCTCCTATTGACTGATAAAATTGGGTGGCTCTACAGTTAACCATCTTTTTTCATCACCTAGAAAGGAGAATGGGAATAACGTGAGTCTCACATAATCAGGTGAGACTCCCATTGGAATGTAGATATCACTAATCTCCAGTAAATTTTGCATGTGTTGTTGAGGATCCTCATGAGCGAGACTAGTGAATTACCCGCTAGTGTGCAAAAGCTGCACCATATTCTTCTTTAGCTTCAATCTACCTCCAGGTGCAGGTTTCTATATGGCAGAGGTAGCATTTGTGGTGCTTGGAATAGCCACCTTATGAACTGATCTTGGAGCTTCCATTTTAGCAGGCGTTGCCACTATTGGTTGATCCAGCTGAGCGTGGGAACAGAACGAGAGAACACCTCCATCCTTTATTGTTGATGTATAAATCATTCTGGTTCCCCAAAGGGTTAAATCAAATCTCTGTTCCATGCTAGATTGCCGGAAATAATGACTGAAAAAAATTAAAGCATCTAAGATAAAGTCATTAACAATTGCACAATAAAAAATATCTTACAAAAATAAAAAGCTAACTAGTTGCCAAGTCCCTGGCAATGGCGTCAAAATCTTGTTGGTCTTTCTAGAACACACGCAAGTGTACGTGGTCTAACAAGTAATAAGTGGCTCTTTCGAGCCGGATATAGAACCCAAAGGGACTTGGAATTTTGAATTAGTGTCTCAAATGATTCTTCTAAGAAACTTAATATAAATACAATTGAATGTAAAAATAGAAGGAATGGATTGCTTGATATTGTTCTAATGTCACTATGGATATCTAAATGAGACTTTGGGGTGAAACAACCAAGTAGTATCGATATAAGAAACTGTTTGTCACGACCCGACTTTTCGGAGTCATGATGGCACCTACTATCCACCCAGTAGGAGAACCAAACCCTGTAGTCCG
>JBDJHY010235911.1:0-10928 GCA_039654485.1 Withania somnifera
TTTGTTGTGTGCTCAGTGGGCTTCGAAACCTACTGAGTACAGGTTGCTTCGGCGGCTTGTACTCATACTACACTTGTACTTGTGCAGATCTGAGTACAGGTCCTCGACCGTGATTTCCACGCACTGATCGTTCATTTTGCTAGTTAAGAGATACAAGGTGAGCTTGGCATCCATCTTCATCTTGTTTCTCTTCAGTTGTACTTTTGATTTTGTTATCTCCATTGTATTTTAGAGACGTTGTGTATTGTACAATTTCTATCTTTGGTATTCTGTATTAGTGGTTCATTTGATATTGACATCGGGTCTTGGGATTATTCTGCAACTTTTATCATATTGCTTATATTCTTTCATATTCTTCTATTTTTACTGTAGTAGTCCTTCGCTTCGGCTACAGACTATGGGGTTTGGTTCTCTTACTGGTGGTATAGTAGGTGCCATCATGATTCAAGAAATCGGGTCATGATAGAGACTAAACAAAGTGAACCTTCACATGAAATCTGAATAACGGACCCTCTCTATAAGTTCTTGATTACATTCTATCCTCCCAACTTATCATAAACTCCAATAACTAGACTAGTCTCAATACCTCCAAGTGATACTGTCGAAGGTCTACCACCCCATAAACCAACACAGTTAGACATACTGAACACCTACGCAACATCCATTATGCTGCCATACCCAGTGAGACTCCAACTCTCTACGATGACATAATCAATGACCAAGTGCCACCGAATCAACTCACACAAGAGACAACAATGCCATATTCAACTATAGGGAAGATACCCTGATGGAACAAAACACAACGCCAAGCCAACACGGTAACTATCAGCTCAATGAAACTCTTACTACTAGCACTTGTTACAGATAAGCAACAACTTCTACCTCAGCAACTACTCTACCAAGTCTCAACGCACAATAACAGTTTTCTAAACCATGACTATAACTGAATTTCATACATGACAGGGGTAGAACTTACAATAGAAATCGCGCGCGATATTCAATGTTAAATCCCTGTCTCATCAAATCTTAGAAATCACATCTATGAACCTACGACCCAATTGCATTTTCAGCATACCAAATAGTTGGACAGCAACTCCACAAACCATTATACAAAAGTAACTCCCATACTCAACGAACTCAAACACCACTATCTTTTTGAGCTACGCTAAACACACCTGCAGCCACGTCCAACAATCAACGCAAAACCTTTTTCGCTTAATCTCAACCACACCTCGATCTTTTACACAATTCACGATCCATCCCTTGAGATGCCATAAGCACATCTTGCAGCACAATCTTACTTAACCTAAGAAAATCATCTCACTAATCCTGACTGTTAAGAAACCATGAGGACATCCCAACTCAAGGGAAATGAAATCATCACCAATCAACAGAAACCAACTTCTATGAACACTGAACTAAACACCTGAAATATCATGTCACCCAGAAATACATACGACAAAACCTTTCTTTTTACCCACACTAGGCTAACCTATGAATCATGCATGGTCTATCTGCACTAATAGAAGTATCTAATACACCGCATCAAACCTAACTAATCCCTGGTGCATCTACAACCGCTCTTGATCCAATCTACCTTAGCAAAACTAACACAACTAGCTTCCATAAAAACATTTCAACGACATCAAATCTAGCACAAACCTTCATAATTTGATGCACCGACACCAGGCATATGGTTCCAAACCATCTTTCTGTGATGAAAACTTACAAATACTGACATATTAAGAAGACGAACTCGCTTTCCAAATGATTCCAAAGATGAACACCAACACCACAAGATAATGATCCCTTAAATCTCAAGGCAACCCAGTTGCCTACATATACTAGAATCATCCACAAACATCCACCTTTTGTGGGGCTACACAACTGTACTAGAATGATTATATCAACACACCTTGATTTGGTACTTACTATGAACTTCGATCCATAATCCCACAAAGCTAAAACACTGTGAAAACCTACACCAATCGAGTTTAATATAAAATATGGCACAACCCTTATATCACTAAATAGTCTAACTTAGGAACCACTCTCCTCATCTGCTACTAAGGAAGAAACCCATTTGTAAGAAGGACACCTCGACACACCCTTTATCAAAACTCTGCATCGATAACACGAACACAAAACTCTACAAACCTAGAAGACTCAGCTGAAAATAATACAACAGTTGAAATAGATAGGAGAATAATCAAGACATAGCTCAAAATCGACAAACAGAGACAACTCATGCTCAGGTGGGTGATCAAGTGCTTCAATTAAATCAACCTCTAAAATTCAATGACAACACTAAATGATCAGAAGGCATGATGAAAATCTAAGATTCCTTTCGTAGAGACTGTAAACCTCAACAACTTCCTAGAAGGCATGATGAAATACATATTCTCTGTCCATAGAATATGATATACCTAGCAACACAAAAATCACGAATATTAAAGTACTTAAACCCATCATAATGGCATAGGCATAAGAGAATACGTCAATTTACTTAATACTAAGACCAATAAGTTCCCATTATTGGTCTTTCATTAAATGAGTACTACTTCTTACTTCTTTAACCTGATCTTTATCTCCCAAATTGACCAACCTAATTTGTTCAAATTTTAGATTTTCTTCGTTCACAGACTGCTTTAAGTCTTCGGCTAACTATTTCGGATAACTGTTTCTTCATCAAATTCCTTGAATTTACCATTATTATTATTTGTAGGTTCATTTGGAGCTGACATGACTTGATATTGGCAGTTTTTAATATTTCTTTAAACAAGTAAGATTAGCTAAAATAAATAATATGCAAATAAGTAACCCAAGTAATATATAGATAATTCAATTTTAATTAATTAAAAGAGGCTTTCATTAATTTTAGAAAGTCAACTCAAACTTTGGATCGTGGCTTGTGGGAGGACAAGACTATGCCTTTTGGAGATTAAAACTACAAATGAGGATGTTAAACATAAATGGTGGGTCATGGGCCTCAATTAGACCACACCAATTTTTCTAGGAAAATTAAGTTTTTTTCATTGTCTAACCATTAACTGGGAAGCCACGTGCTGAGTCATGGTCTAATTGATCAATTGCTCCCATAGGGCTATCTATCATATATTTGGTGTCTAGGAGCATTCTAATGAAAACCATGAAGCACTCTCTAAACAAGCCCCTAATACCGTCCCCTACACTTTTTTTCATAACTTCATCATACATGGGAAAAGATTAGTACATATGAGTAATGGGATTTGGGAGTTTCCTCTCCATCTTATAGACGGTAAACAGGTCCTGATCCTTTATATTTGGTATGTATCACAACCCATACTTAACTATCATTCAGGCATGCAAATTGGATCAGTAACTCCATTTGGAATTCTTCCCTAGCCCTTGACCAGGCTCAAACCCAATCCTCAACACAGTGGTGGCCACTATTTTATTAATTGGGGGCATTTGGATTTGCAGCGATAGATACTTCTTGGTGGCATTTATAATTTATATAGTATGGAAATTAGTTCCTATGGATACATCTTCTATCGTAGGAAAAAAATATTTGGGATGTACTGTGTGGTTTCCCTCACCTCAAACTTGATCATTTCATGCAAATTTCAGCAATTGATGCAAGATGGAAGTGATGGTTTTGGAAGAGTGAACCCAAGGTCTTCCTTATAATATGTTTTAACTATGGGTGATATCCATCACTAATAAAGTTCCTTGGAACTCTGCTGGCCCTATTTTAATAATCAAACTAACTTCTCCCAAGGTATCTCATTGGCCGCCAATGAAGACACTAAGATTAACTTATTTATGTATAATCTTTCCCAAGTCATAATTCAGATTCACCAAGGTGGAAAAAAAGTAGATATTAAGACCTAAACCATTGTCGATTAGCACTCAGTTAACTGCCTGGTCTTTACATTGTATGGTGACATACAGAGCCTAATTGTGCATTACCCCTTCACAAGGAAATTATCCATCATTGAAAAACATTTTGAGTTTTTCTACCACTCTATTAACCATATCAGCTAAATTCTCATTGATTGTCCCTATAGGTACATAAACTTCATTGAACACTTTCAAAAAGGCTTGTCTATGGTATTATAAACTCATCAGCAGGGCCATATTGAAATTTGACCTAAAGTCTTTTCTAAATTCTTTACAATGGAGTATTTTTTTAGATGTATCCTCTTATAAAATTATTCGTCCTCTAGTCCACTAATAGACGATTTCTAATGATCTCTTTTGTATATTTCATTGGCCAAGTTGTCTAGGGTATATATTATTCCATACCTGGTCATTCCATGCACGACAATGGTTTGGTCCATGAACTCTTTCTATTTCAGGACTAAGGAAAACACTTGTTGTGGTGTAGAAAACTTTACAAATGGTGCCTATTCTTTTATTCTTAGAGATACTACAAACGTCTCCAATCCTACTAACTTATCCAACATGATTGTCCTTTCAATTAACCATTCTTCATCAGTTTTAATGATATTAGAATTAGCTTAGTGGTTAGGTAAGGGGTTGTTATTTACATTTGGAGTGGGTTTTGGAATATTATAACTTTTTATCAATCAGATCCTAAATTTTATATTTGATATTAATGCAATCCTCAATCGTGTGCCCATCTCCTGCATAATGGTAAGCACAATGCAAGTCTATTTTGAAAAAATAGGAGTTTCGTTGGGCAGACTTTGGAGAAATAGGATGAATTAGCCTTGTGGCCTTAAGATTCTCAAAAAATTGGATCTGGATCTCCTCCAAGAGTATAAAGTGCTTAGGGGGTTTCTTTCTGTGTTAGAATAAGAAGGGTTGTGGTTATTTTGGTTAGTAGGTAGGGGATATTTTTGGTAATTTTAGGAAACTAAAGCTTCAACATTGGCATATCAATTTTAGGGGTGAGTTTGGTAGTTTGGTTGAGTTCTCTGAGGGGAAACTGGGTAAGTTGCTCGCATGTTTTGAAAGTTCCAGGGAGGTGTTTGACAAATTGGGGTTGGGATTGCATAGTTAAGAGTAAAAGTAAGTCTAGGTATTTTGTAAAGGTGGTTGATTTTTTTATGAAGGATTTTTAGACTATTTCCATATGGACTCATATTCTTGTCCCTAAATCGATCAAAACTATGGAGACTTCCTTCTTCTTTTTGTGGGAAAAACTTGAAGGTTCTAATGGAGTGGTAGATTTTGAAATCTTTCTCCTCTTAATTCCATCCTCGATGATTTCTCTAATTTTTGCAAAATTAACGATCCTGTCCATGATGACCAGTATCATCTTCTCATAATATTCAATTTCCTACATTCGGATGAATACTTCCTTAACTTCTTATTCACTCATAGGTAGAAAGACTCTAGCTTTCTCTTTCTTCATCGATAGTTATATTCACTATAATTTTCCATGGACCTTTGCTTGATATTTTCCAGAAAATATAAATCTGGTACTACCTTAATTTTGTAAGAAACCCTTTTTGCAAAGTATTGGGTTAGTGCTCTCTAACTAGTCTATTTCAAATCTTGGGTGGTGAATCTTTCAAGGTTTTCACTGCTCGAGCTTCTGCTGAATATCTTCATTAACAATGCTTCATGTTTTCCATGCTGGCCATCTAGTCAAAATAACCTCATAGATGTATTCAATGGGATTCCCTTCACCATTGAATATTTCAAACTTAAGTATTTTATACCCCTATGAAAGACTTAGTATAGGTGAATGCACAAACATTCTTCATAGTCAAAACCACAAAAATTCTTATGATGTGCAGCTCTCTTAATGCTTCATCTTTCTGCTCTTTCACCAATATCTCTTTTTGAGCCCCTTTTTCCTTCCATTAATTCTCTTTCTCTTAATAATAATCTAACTTGAGACCTTCAAACAAAGTAGGGTAAGTATCAGCTAGCACCAGAACTGTGAATGTAGTATTGGGATGTGTTGCATTTGGGACCACATTTGGGTTGGTAATAAGGTTATTTGAAGTGACTGGATTTTCATTAACTAGGGAAATTTGAGAATTTTGGTTGATAGATTGGTACACTGTGGGGTAGTTTTGTGATTTTTAGTTCTTGGTTGATTATTTTGAGAAGGTGAAGGGGTGTATTAAAAGAGTTTAATGTAATGAGGTGGTAAGATTTTGGGTTGTTGTTGCGGTCCATGTTCTGATGTGGTATATCTTATCTAAACAAGAATGAACTAAGGTGTGGTGGGTGAATAAAATCTAAAGCAACAAGATTAACAGTGCTCAGTGCCGAACATGGGTCACAAGAGCCTCCTCCTTGAGCAAGAGTATCCTAAGATGGAATTGGGAGTGATAGACATTACTCTCCTCGTACAGATGTGTTCAAAGAGATGGAAAGCTTAGTTATATCCTTATTTCTCTATATCCTTTTGGTTAGCTCAATCACTTTCTGCATAAGCTATAGAATTAACTCCCTTTTCTCTTCCATAGTAGTATCTCTTAAATCCAAGTGTGTAGCCTCATGAATAATTTCATTGGTATCAGAAATATTTCCTCTTCTTTGGTTCGAGTTATTGTTAGGGGAAGGGTTCTTGATGGTCTTCGATCTGGTAAAATAAGGATGTTTTTCCTATTTGTATGGCATAGACCAGTTTCTATGTACCTGTTACATAAAAATAACTCAAAATTAAAAAAATTAGATCTCATTAGCTTAATGCAAGATATCACATAAAAAACAAACACGTAAGTGTTTCTCTTTTCATTAGTGAAGCAATCCTTTGGTTTGTTTGGAGGAGGAAAAGGAGTGAACAGGAATTTTCTCACTTCTTCAGCTTTTGATGGGGAATATAAATTTTATAAGAATAGGGGTCGGCCCAAAAGGTTACCTACATATCCACAAAGGAAGTTAGTCACTACACAGTTAGGTTGATAAATAGATATTAATTCATAGAAAAGATATTATTTTTACAAAAGGAAATGGGTTACAAAAGTACATTTCTTTAGGGAATTGAAAAACAAAAGACACTAAACAACAGGAGAAATTCTACTGGTGGATGATTCCATTCCAATGGGAACTCAACAAAGATCTTTTTAGTTTCTATCAATTATTGGAAAATTACATGGAAGTCATGAGATGTTTTGATATGATTACCCCTTTTTCTTTCATGATATAGACAAATCTTTTGGTGATATTTCCACTCAACATGCATCATTTGGCCTTCATTCTGGTAGGCTCCATAATCTCTGCCCAAGAACTATGAAGTAGATGTTTATATAGTGCTTGTTGAATATGCTGAACAAGTATTGATGGATTTTTTCACATGTTGAAGCAATCTCATCACATTTCGAAATCATTTGGGGACCCCAAAATGACCGACTCATCTCCCTTGGAACAAGTTCTAGATGATCCTTTTTAGAGTTTTACACTCTTGCTTGAGGGTTCTTATTAAGAAAGTTTGATAGTCAGATATCTTACAGTGGTTTTTCTGCGTGAATACCACACAACAAACCATATTAATTCAACGATGAAAAAATATTGGTATAGGAAATGCTCTTCATTCCTTCCCCCCTAGATAAAGAATTCAGAATGATATATTCATATCTTGAACTAACCTGCGTTGGAGAATGGGTGATCCTCTTTATCTTGACCCAGCGGTTAATGGACATAGGTGATAAAAGTGGATTGATAATTTTGGGGATTGACTAAGAATTGCTTAAGTCCGTAACAGTACTTGATTCCCTTCTTTTGGCCTCCTCTTCGGCCTACAGGACCTTTTGACCGGCCTTCATCACCTATATTTTAGCAAATACGTCTTATTCCTAGCTGCAACTATCTTTTCAGCTAGTTTGGTATTGTAAACATCCAACGCTTTATTTTCTGTCAGACTTTTTCTATCTTTAGGTTGACCTCAGAAATTCTCTTGGCCAGTTTCATTTCCTTCTGCTTCCATGTTCTGTAGTCATAGTAAGTTCTAAGAGGGAACAAGAGATTAGAGGTGAAACTACTAACGGGATTAATAAGGTCAGATTTTGAGACTGTGGGCTAAATGGGGATGGATTGATTCACCTTAGATTGGAGCAACACGCAGCACCTAACACAAATAAAGTTTATAACACATCAAAAAAATAAAAATCATCCTAACGGGTGACCTTTTAAGTAAAAGGTAGGCCTAGCTTATTTGAAAGATATATGTGCTATATTTGAATCATTCAGTAGCCCCCAAAATGATATGCATATATTCAGACATTCTTTTGAAAAAAGGATACAGACTATCCAAAATAGAGATTTTAAAGAAAATACCTATGGGCCAGTAGGGGTAATGTTAGGGGAAAATATATAATAAGCAAACCCACCGAGGGGAAATCTCTATTGTATTCCCAAAGAAGTTCGCTCGCCACATCGACCCATTTTGAACTTCTTCATGATTCTTTAAGTATGGATTGGTTGATGAGGTTTTACCCATAGAGTTTGATCCCCTTCCTAGCAAGGGGATGTCCTTCGATCGTTGAAGTTTCTTTTCCATTCCTTTGTGCAGTTGTTCTATAACATTTTTTATTGATTCTTTCTCCTGAAGAAGACCTCTTATGGAGCATTGGTCTTCTTCTTTCTTTAATTTCATTTCCTCTATCTCATCCTGAAGATGTTAGATCTGGGTATGTGCCTCGATCATAAAGACATGTGTTGCCTAACCTAATATTTATCTAAATAGCTCATGTAACCTTCTTCAACTCCATCATGATATCTTTTACTAGCGAGCATTTGTAACCTTTTTTTCTGCATTTCTCCCATTCATGATGATATCACTATCCTGGAGAAAATTTCTCATCTTTGTAGTTAAATATATAAAATCTTGTGTCCGCAGATTTGATCTTTCCCTAGGTTCTTCTAAATTATTTCATGATAGGGTGTGTAGGGTCTAATTCCCTGGATTTGAATATGGCAAGAAAGGATAGTGTGGGCCTTTTTTAACAACCGTCTTAGAGAAGAACTTGTAGATCATCCACTGGATATCTTCATCTCATAAATTTGAGAATATTCTAGCCCATTCTTCTTATGTTAGATTTATATTAATCCTTTTCTCTTGCACTTATGAAAACAACTCATTGATATAATTATTTCCCATGGATTTAGGGATTTTCAGAGGCGAATAAGCCTTTAATAGATGCTTCAAGAATCACCATTGTAAAACCATATTGCATCGACAAAAATAAATGTGTCTACTCCAACATTCCCCTACTCCAACATTCCCCTATGGTATGTATATGTTTGCTAGATTTATCGGTGTAATAAAAAATATGACAGGGTCGTACTATTTTTATACCACGGAAGATGAAGTGGGCACCACTGTAATACGCTTGTTGATTGTATTACTAGGACTATGAGGGAAGACTATGGTTCCCAATAAAGCTACGGCAAAGACGAGTGGTCTAGTGGCTTTCCATTCTATCTCGAAAAAGAATTCTTTTTGTAAGTATCAAACTCTCACCTTTTGGGTAAACGCTCGTATATGTATCAAAGAAATATGTTAGGGTTTTTCATCCAGTGGCACGCACAGGACTTATCCTCACGTTGTCTCAATGACAGGGCTCGAGCCTAAAAAACTTGCTTATCTTATTTTGTGTGGGTTTACTTAGATTTATGATGGGTTACTCATTTTTTCCCTCCTTTTCATCACTTTGTCCCCACTATATCAGCAGTATCGAAACTTTTCCATAGTTGGCGTGTCACGACCCAAAACTCATATCGTGATGACACCTATGGTCCCACAAATAGGCCAGCCTACCCCTCAGCTTAGAGCAATAATCAATGGGCCGAAACAGCTAACCAATAGAAAATAAAGAAGAATAAATCAGATGACGAGACATACAATGATACACTTAAATACAACACCTCCCAAAACATGGTGAATGTGAAAAAATAGAGCTAACTACATCAGCCAAAAGATGATATATACAACTGATCTGTCCTAAATAGGAGGTAAATACAAAACCAATCTGTCCTGAATAGGATAAGGCAATATCATAACACAACTGGAGAACAAGTTCAACTCGAATGGTGGGAACTCACCTTGGTCTCTGAAATCAACCTCTACTCAGCACTATCTCATCACCAGTGATGATCCACGCTAGTATCTGAACCAAGGAAATGGTACAAAATAGTACAAATAACACAAGGTACCTAGTAGGCATCATCGCTGACCGGGCTCAATCAAATACAAATAAGGAACAATGAGTAAGTCAAATAGGTTAGAAGAATACAAGAAAAATAGTACAAAAATATAAGGCATAACAACAAGGAAATCAACTAAAAGTAACTAAAATAGGTCTAAGGATACTAGCGTCACCAAGGCAAGTTAATACCCCTATATCAAGTCATAAGCCTATGGAAACGTACCTGGTATCCATCTCAACACAACCGATAATAGAAACAGGTAAATAAGGTAAAACAGAAACATAAGCGTAAAGGAAGAGAGAAAATAATAGATAAAATCCAAGTAGTGGCCCATCCCACCATCAAATACATATAAAAACAAAGACATACAAAACTTAAATGATGCCCCATCCCATTAGTAGGCACAAACAGGGATACAAAACAGAGTGTGACCTCTCACGTCAGCCTGCAAGGCACAAACAAGCGATAAAGGATGATGCAGGGTGGTAGAACTATACTAATGTACTCAAACCAAAAACCCCGAGGGATAGCACCCCCAGAAACTACACCAAGCCCCGCCTGTCGGGACCACTACTCCCAAGGTTCGCACCTCATAATTAATAAAATAAACTGCATCCCGAAGGTCCGCATCTCATAATCAATATGCAGGGACCCTCCACTACTAGGAGACTCCACTCAAATCTAAATGAACACCCCAAGGTATACGTAGTATAAGAAAACTAAGTTCCAGTTATATATATATATATATATATATATATATCTAAATGAACACCCAAGGTATTCGTAGTATAAGAAAATCAAGTTCCAGTTATATA
>JBDJHY010235941.1:0-10928 GCA_039654485.1 Withania somnifera
TTTTGGGTTAATAATAATTCTAGGATCAATATATATTCAATTATGAGGAATTACTCAAAAATTTAGAGATTTTAGAAGGATTCCATTAAATTCAACTTATGGTTCCATTAATGGTGGAAACTAAGGATTTCAAGAATTTAAAATAGAGAAGAAGACTTACCAATATCGGGAAACGATGTACAAATCTTCAAAAACCTTCTCACAAATTTTGACGGAATTCCCCAGCAAAAATCGTATGAGGACAAGAGAAGGAATTGGGAAAAGCGTTGAAAAATAAGCTGAAAAATCAAGTTTCTACTCTTTATAACTGGTTGCGATAGGGAGCGTTCGCACTATTTTAGAGCAATCATGCTAACTAATTTTTTTTACCTCAATACGCTTATTGCAGAAAATCTGCAACTACAGAATTTTAAACCAAGGCAAGAAATTGAAACGGAGTCCAAATTTGATAAAACTTATATGTTTTATGCGTGGAAAATATATTTTGGACTCAACGGAATCAATGAAAATGACGTAGGAGGTCGTTTGAGTGAAATACACCCCCTACCAAGGCTAGAAAGTTTCCAACTTTCCACAAAATGACTCAAATCAAGAACGAAAACTTTGGGAAGCATTCCAAGGGTCAACCTAGCCTAAGTTTACCTCTTCGAAGCTGGTGAAAGTGTCATAATTTTGATCCGACACTCCGAACATCAAATTACCACCCAAGCTCCGCTTTAGGCTATAAACTTAACTAAAATCCACAATTTTGGATAACTTGCAAACGAAACCTCCAAAACACAAATTGAAGGTCAATCGTGACTTTTTTTGTATTCAAGAGCTAAAGGAACTGTCGAAATTAAATTTTCGAGATCTTCTTGAAGGAAAGTTGACTTTGGTCAATGAGTACTTAGTATTACGCTCTAAAATAGGGAATTTGAGATATTTCTCAACTGATCGCCAGGGATCCAAACTGTCGGTCCCAGCAAATCATAAATGACTTGGAAAAACTATTGAAATGCTCTAGAATGCAAAACATTGCATATATTTATCATAAATAAAATGAGCGTTATTATACTAATTCACTTGATTCATGGAAAGGTTTGAGGCAAATTATTGAATTTGGGAAGTTGTTCAAGTATTTTACTGAGTTTTAGGACCAGACATGATTTTACTAAAATAAGAAAATTACTAAAGTTTGCCCAAAAAGTCTAAGACATGTTACATAGATCAGGCTTTACTTAAATTGTTTTAAACTAGTCAGTTCAGGAGTAGTGGTATGTTTTGGTAGTAGTAATGTCACTGAGAAGATTAGGTTGAAAGACCCAATCCCATAACTATGTTTCCAAACATAGGATGAGATATTTCCTAAAAGGTTTTATTATGATAGACACGACATAGTTGGATCCACTAGGTTATTTGTTTGGTACTGACCGTGGTGGGGAAGGTACTCCTTTCAGCTGGTAGTTTGTTAAATTCCATAGATTCTCACATGGTCTTATAAGTCAGTATTAGAACCTCCCACAAATAGGTATGCTATTATTTGGATTTATCATTTATAATTTGAAATGGAGTATATTTTTGTACTGCCAGACTATCTAACTCTTTTCTTGAGTAATTGATTTTGAAACTGAAATTGATCATGCATTGTATAACTCATTCATGGTTCACTTTTCTTATATTGATGATACTGGTATTGCCTATTATTGTACCCATCCCACTTACTCAGTATATTAGATGTGTTATCCATATACTCTTTTCCTATATAATTTCAAATGTAGATCAGACCATCCATCCTCGCACTCACGGTATACCGAATCTTATGTCCTTTGTCATCTAGATATATGGTCAGTTCTTATGGTTTAGGAACACTTTTTTATGGTTTATTTATATTTGAGTTGATTAGGTTATTTGTTTCACTTTATTTTGTTCATTCTAAGGTTATGGGGACTTGTCCTAGCATCCTAGTATTTTAGTACTTATAGGTTTTCATACAATTGATATAATGGTATTTGACTTGGAGTTTTATTCATTAATCAATGTTTATTTTTTGATATGTGTCAGATGAGTGAGTGGTCTGAGTCATGTATGATACAAGGGTCCATTTGAGGTTGTTGAGGCAATTCAGTAACTAAGGATGCCTTGTCACATCCATGGGGTAGCTCTGGGGTGTTACAAACTTGGTGTCAAAGATTTAACTTCAAAGTGTCCCAGGATATCTAAAAGCCTACATAAGGTAAAGTATCTCCTATGGTGTATGAATCGTGACACATTTATAAATAAGAGGCTACTACATATTTAGGAAATTCCCCTTTATTTCATGTCTTATTTTGTAATTGAAGTTTTACTCCAATACTCTTTTCAGACTCGTCTTTTATACAATTTATATCATGCTTCCAAGAAGACAACAAGCTCGTCAAGCATGGAATTAAGGTCAACAAGATCATTCTTCTCCAGTTCCTGAGTAGAAGAACATCATTAATGTCGAATTTCATAACATGATGTACTTGATCACGTAGACCGTGGTTTACCAACTCAACAGTAGGTAGTAATTCTAGTCATTCAGCTATTTGTCGAATGATAGTAAAGCTAGAGTTAGAAACTTTCTTGGATACAGCCCTTGAATTTCCATGGCTCTAAGGTAGGTACTTACCCAGAAAGATTCTTTGAGAAAGTTAATATAGTGTGTGATATTATGAGTGTGACAAAGGTTGATAAGGTTGAATTATCCTTGTACCAATTGAAGGATGTGTCTTAAGATTGAGAAGACGAATGGAAAAAGAAGAGGTTAGAAGGTAAAACTCCTCCTACTTGGGATGGGTTTGAAAGACCTTTCTTGGGAATGGTCTTTCCAAGGGAAAAGAGAAGTGAGAAGATAATGGATTTTCTAATTCTGGAGCAGGGTCCATAATGGTTGCTGGATAAGGGATGAAGTTCACCCAATATCTAAGTATGTCCGAAATATGGGATAATATGAAGAATTGCATGGACATCTTTATTTCTCATCTTTCCTCACACTTTGTATAGGAAGGGAGATCACCTACGCTAATTACTGGTATGGATATAATTCAACTGATTGTCCACTTAGAGAAAGCCAAGATGAGAGAAATTTTTTTGTACGAGAGGGCAAGGATTGGTTCCATAGAGTTCAGCCAGCCTAAGGTTAGCAGAAACCACAGACAAGAGCAGCAGAATTTTAGGTCTCCATCCCTTCATCAGCAAGTGTTCCTACTCTAGGTACTATACCACTTGACAATCAGTAAAATAAATCAGTGAAGTCATCTTTGTAGGGTAGTGTGACTGGAGGACAATCATCCCCACCTGTGCAAAGTACGGTAAAAAACATCGGGGAGTGTGAAGGATTGATGTTGGAGTTTTAGTGGGTGTGTCAAATTAGGACATAGACTCTACAAAGGCCCTTCTTAAGGATATTTTGAGTGTGGTAAACTAGACCATCTTCTTAGAGACTACCCACATCCAAAAAGGGTGGGAATGGACCTTATTTCACTTCATCTATAGTAGTACCAACAAGGTGCTTCTTATAGCACCGGTGGAAGTTAGTTCCAAATAGACTGTATGCATTGGTATCCAGACAGAAGCAGGAACAGTCAGTTGATGTTGTCACATGTATGCTAAATGTTTATGATATTAATGTGTATACTTTTCTAGACCTTGTAGATACCTTGTAATTTGTTTCCATGCTTATTGATAGTTAGTTTGGAGTCCATCCTAAAATTTATCCGAAACATTCTTTGTATCTGCCCCTATTGGTGATGTTATTATTACTAAAATAGTACAAAAAATGCCCAGTGTCAGTATTTGATAGAATTGTTCTGCTAATGTTTTTGATTTATACATAGTGGATTTTGACATTAATCTTGGCATGGACTGGCTCGATTCATACAATGCCATGGTAGACTGCAGGACTACAATCATATGTTTTAAATTTCTTGTCGAACCTATCCTAGAAAAGGAGTGTATGTTGTTGTTTCTAAGGGTAGGTATGTTTCATACCTCAAGGCTAGGAAAATGATCTCTAAGGGGTAAGTCTATCACTTATTCCGCATCAAATATTTGGAGTAAAAAACCCTTAATATTCAATCAATTCTAATTGTTAGACATTTTTGGGATGTCTTTCCTGAGGATTTACTTGGAATCCCTCCTGAGAGGGAGATAGGCTTTGAAATAGACCTTGTTCTACACACTAAACCAATTTTTATCCCTCCATACAAAATGGCACCTACAGAACTCAGAGAGTTCAAGGACCAATTAGCCGATCTTTTGGACAAGGGGTTCATTTACCCTAGTGCATCTCCCTGTAGTGATCCTATCTTATTTGTGTGCAAAAAGGATAGTTCATTCATAATGTGCATGGCCTATTCTTATTTGAACAAATCCACAATCAAGAACCAATATACTATCCCAAGGATTGATGACTTATTCGATCAGTTACAAGGTTTTAGTCACTTCTCTACGATAGACCCTCATTCTTGTTATCATTAGCTTAAAGTCAGAGAGTTGAGAATTCTAAAAGCAACTTTTAGAACCCTTTATGGACACTTTAACTTCGTTTTCATATCATTTGGTTTAAAAAATTCTCCTGCAATATTCATGGACCTCATTAATAGGGTGTTCAAGAAATACTTGGACTTATTCATGATAATTTTCATGATGATATTTTGGTTTACTCCATAAGTGAGGAAGATAATGAAAACCATCTTAAAGTTTTCCTTCAAACCCTCTGTGATCATCGGTCTATACCAAATTCTCCATGTGTGAATTTTTGTTAAAGTCAGTTGCATTCCTGGGTCATGTCATCTCTAATGAGGGCATCTATGTAGACTCCCAGAAAATTAAAGCTTTTAAAAATTGGCCCAGACCCACATCCCCATTATATATATGCATTTTATTAGGTTTAGCAGGGTATTATCGTATATTCTTCCAAGGTTTATCCTCTGTAGCCATCCATTGACTAAGTTGACTCAGTGAAAGGTTAAGTTTAAATGGTCAGACCAGTGCGAGAAAAGATTCCAAGAGTTGAAAACCAAGTTAACCTCAACCCCAGTGTTGACCTTACTAGAAGGTTTGAGAGGTTGTATGTTATACTGTGATACCTCTTATGTTGGTTTGGGATGTATCTTGATGCATTATGGTAAGGTAGTAGGTTATGCTTCCTGACAACTTAAGGTTTATGAATAGAAATATCCCACTCATGAACCTGATCTAGTAGTTGTTTTTTTTCTCCTTGAAGATTTGGAGATATTATCTATACAGGGTGCACATTGATGTTTTTATTGATTATTGGAGTCGGTAGTATGTGTTCGAGTAGAAAGACTTGCATCTTCAACAAAGAAGGTGGTTGTAACTGCTAAAATATTAAGATATGTCTTATTCGGGCAAGGGTAATATGGTAGCTGATGTCCTTATTAGGTTCTCCATAGGGAGTATGATGCATGTTGATGGCAGGAGATAGTTATATAAAGAGGTGTATAGGATTTCATACCTTGGGGTTAGGTTGGTTGGTGTTGATAATGGTGGAATATCGATCTTGAATATATTGGCGTATTCCCTAGTACTCAAGTTGAAATAAAATAAGGATAGAGATCCATTTCTGTTGAAGTAGAAGGGTACGGTTGGTAGGCATAAAGGGAAGGTTTTATCCAAATGGGGAGATGGTGTGGTATGATCTGAGGGTAGGTTGTGTTTACCAAATGTTGATGTCTTAAAGGTGAGGATCTTATCCGAAGCTAATAGCTCTAGATTCTTTATTCATTCGGGTGCGACCACAATGTATAGGTACTTGAAGGAAGTTTATTGGTAGGAAGGAATGAAAAAGGGCATAGACAAATTTTTGGCTAAGTGTACGAAATGCTAGCAAGTGAAAGGTGAAAACCAAAAATGGGTAGGTGAGATAAAGAGATTTGAAATTCCATTCTGGAACTGGGAAATCATGAATATGGATTTCGTTACAGGTTCACCAAGGACTAAGAAACAACATGAATCCATTTGGGTGATTGTGGACAGGTTAACCAAATCGGGCCATTTTCTACCTGTTCCCATTTATTTCTCATTATATGGCAAATTATACCTTTGGGAGATTGTGTGCATGCATAGTGTTCCTTTGTTTATTATTTCAGATAGTGGTACCCAGTTCACTTTGCATTTTGGTAGGTCTTTCTAGAAAAGGTTAGGCTATCAAGTTCACCTTACTATGTTTAATCGGCAAACAGATAGTCAGGATGAACGGACCATCCATACTCCGGAGGACATGATGAGAGTTGTAATTCGATGTTGGTGATTAGAAATTCTTTAACGTGTCTACTATAAAGGGATTCATGAGGTTTGGTAATCAAAGGAAATCTATATACGTGCATTATTGGGCCATATCAAATTTTGAACATGGTTGGTAATGTAGCTTATAAGTTAGATCTTCTGGCAGAGCTCGCAGTAGTACATCCATCTTTTCACATCTACATGTTGAGAAAGTACTTGTCAGATCCTTCTTTAATAGTGCATATGGATATCATTGGTGTTAAAGACAACTTGACCAATGAAGAAGTTTGAGTCAAGATCCTAGTAGGAAGGTTCTCAAGCTTAGAAATGAAGAGATAACATCAGTCAAAGCCCTTTGGAGGAATTAGATGATGGATGGATCCACTTGGGAAGCTGAGGCAGATATGATGGAGAAATACCTAAATTTATTTCATTTTGGTCCACTTTAGTCTAAGGTATAGCCTCTAATTCCCTCTTTTCCTCTGTATTTCTATTACATATAGCACATAACATATAGTCTGTATCATTGCATGGGTCCTTATGTGAGTACTTTTACATAAATTAATGTGTTCATGGTAGTTGGAGTCTATAAGGATTGAATGCTTATGGGTAAGCTGAAAAATTAGTAAAATCGTTGTTTTATATATTATATGATGCCTTAAATAAGTTTAAGAGTCATTCTGGCAGTTTATTAGTCTTTTCCACTTTTCACCAGGATGAAATATTCATTTGAGGATGAATGAAACAAGAGAGAGATATTTAACATCTGGAAAAAAACTCCTCCAAAATGTTTCCTTGGAAAAACAAAGCGATTTGGTGCATTTTTGATAAATATTTTGAACGTTTAGTTGCTCGTGGGCTGGATCACGGACTGTGGAAGGTTTCTACAAATTGTTGAACCATCCGTAGAAACTATCCAATCATTTGAATTTTCCCAAAATCCCAAAAATTTTCTATATGCTGAAAGGTTTAACAGGTCATCCACGAACCATACATATGAGCACGTTTTCATGTATCACTCTAAGATACACCAAATGACCCGTCAAACACACCCATTCACTTTTTAATCTATTTTTTTAGGGGACTTGTTGGTTTTTTCCCAATTATTAAATCCCAACCCATAGTCATTTTGGTGTTATTTGAGGCGGATATGAATACTTAAAACACTTTGATTCTTGCATTATTCACAAACCTCAAACTCAAAGAAGAAAACATCGATCAATTTCTCTTATAGGGATAAAGGACTAGGGTTTAAAACAAGTCTTCTAGTTGAAATATTCCAAGTGATCGACCTTCAATTTTGGGTATGTAGATTTATGAATAAGTGAATCCTTCCATCCTTATTCCCCAACCCTAAGTTTTCATAAAGGATCTTGCTAGGATTATTAACTTTAAAACCCCATAATGTGAACTTCTTTATTACTATGTTTCCCTTGATATTATTGAGTAATTTTCATGAATTATTGCATTATTATAGCATGGTTCATTCCATATTGAAATTAGTCAAGATTTGGGTAAATTATGAACATAACTTGTTCTAAATTTGTAGGTCTTAAAACAGTTGATTCATGGAAAGGTTTTGAGTCAAATTAGACTTTGGGAAGTTGTTAAGTATTAGCCTAAGTTTTAGGACCAGATATGATTTTACTAAAATAAAAAAAATTGATAAAGTTTGCACAAAAGGGCTTAGTTTTCATTTAAATTGTTTTAAACTTGTCAGTTTAGGAATAATGGTATATTTTGGGAGTATATTAGCACCCAGCAGATTAGGTTGAAAAACCTGATCCCATAACTATGTTTCCAACCATAGGATGCGATGTTTCATAAAAGTAATTATTATGATAGACCCAACTTAGTTGGATTCACTAGGTTACTTGTTAGGTATTGAGCCCGTGGCAGGGCAAGGTACCCCCTTTTGCTGGTAGTTTGTTGAATTCCATGGATGCTCACATAGTCATATATGTCGGGTATAAAACTCCCAAATGGTTAAATTTCATTATTTGTGTTTATCATTTATAATTTTAAATAGATAATACCTTTTGCAATGTGAGAACTATATAACTCTTTTCTTGAGTAATTAATTTCAAAACCAGAATTGATCATGCATTGCACAGCTAATTCATGGTTCACTTTCACTTATATTGATCACATTGATGTTTTTTGTTATTATACCCTTCATGTTTGCTAGTATATTCGTTGTACTACCCACTTACTCTTTTTCTGCATGATATCACATATAGGCCAGGTTAGCCATCCTTACGCACACGATTGACTAAATCTACTATCCTTAGTTGTCTAGAGATTTGGTGAGTTTTTTATGGATCGGGAACACTTCTTTTATGGTTTATTTATATTATAGTTTATTAGTTTATTTGATACACTTTGTTCTATTAACTCTAAGGTTATCTTGCACTTGTCTTAGTAGCCTAGTATTAAAGTACTTAGAGGATTTTAGACAATTGATATAGTGTTATTTGACTTGGTACTCCTTTATTAGTTCATTTTATCTTTTGATATGTGAGGTTTCCCACTAGCTTTAGATTCTATTATTATTCTATGTTTTGGTTGATGAGTGAGTGACTAGATTCATCTATGAGCCTAGGGTTCATCCGAGGCTACTGAGGAAACTTAGTAGCTAAGGATGCCTTGTCGTGGAAATGGGGTGTGACAATTCATTTATCTTTAAGGATAGCTTCCTCCCCCCCCAAAAAAAAGTTAGCGATAAATCAGAACTAATTAATTAGGCATTCATCATTTTCTTTAGTGTTCGAATTTATTTTCGCAATTCCATTTAATCTAGGTGAGTAAGGGGAAGTAGTTTGATGGAAAATTTTATTTTCCAAACATATTTCTCCTAAAGGATACTCTCCACCCCTAAAACTTTTTATAACCTATCTCTTATTCAACCAGTTTACAACTTCGGTTTTATATTTCTTAAACACTTCAATTGCTTTATCCTTAATGATTAGAAAATAAATATAGCAATATTGGATGAAATCATCAATAAAAGTTATAAATTACCTTCATTCACCACGTGATGGTGTTTACTTTATGTCAAAAAAGTGTTTTGGAACTAAGTGTAAATGATTTGAATTCCTTTCAACAAATTTATAAGAATGTTTAGCAAATTTAGATTCAACACATATTTGACATTATAATTTATTGCACTCAAATTTAATACTTATAAAATAATTAGTTTTCACAAGGTTTTGTAGTTGACATTTCCTAAATGCACATGTCATAAATTATTTGACTCAAGCAAGTAAGAAGAAGTAGAAAATTTTATTCATATAATGGCTATTACATTTAGATTGAAAAACGCCTCAGTTAGGTAACCGTTTCCTACATATACTACATTCTTAGTAATTACAACTTTATCAAAAATAAAAACACACTTGAATTCATTCTTTGTTAGAAGTGAAGTTGAGACCAAGTTCTTAGAAAATTCTAGAACATGAAGGACATTATTTAGAGTCACCACCTTACTGGATGTCATCGTTAAGAAAATCTTTGTTTGTTCCTTCAACCTTTTGTTGTAGTGAAGTTAGCTATGAAAATAATCTCTTTGGATTCACTAGGAGTATATGTAATGATCCTAAAGGTTATTTTTCTATTTCTAATGCATTTTGACCATTTTACCCTTCCCCGTAGTTTCGTTATGCCAAATAAGAGGTCCTTAGTTGGACCAGGAGTGGGAAAATTTTTGGTGTATGTTTTTGGAAAGTTAGAGTTTTGAGGCCTTAATTGAGAAATGAGGAACTGTAGGGGTCATTTGGAGTTGGGACTCATCTTAGAAATTCGTCAGCTCCATCAGCTATGGTATGTCGAGTTTGGTCTAGTTACACCTTCCTTTACTGTTTTATACCTTCCGTGGTGAGTTTGAGCATTTGGACAGGATAAAATTGCATTATCAGTCAAATTGTTAATTGTGGTAAACATTTGAGCTTAGAGTACTCTGATAAAAAATATTGATGTTTCTGTTGGATTTGGGTGGTAGTATTTAGCCTAGAATGGGGTCCTTTTTATTTTCCATAAGCCCCAAGGGAATTTTGGTTATTTTGGTCTTTTTAGTTAAAAATGGATCCTTAGCGGATATCGGGTCAAGGAGTGTAACGCCCCGGAGTCATTCCCTAATCTCCATAAGGTATCCTTAGCTACTATGCCTCAGTGGTGTCGGATAGACCCTTGGCTCATGCATAGCTCTAAGACTCACACTGAGCAGAAGAAATTTATAAATAAATCATAAGGTGTAGTGGGCCAGCTCACATGAATAATAAGAAGTGTAGAAATGAATAAAAAACCTTCAAATTTCAAATTTTCTATCTCAACGTCTGAAAGCCACTACAAGATGAATCTCAAATGCTAGAACAATGCCTCTAGGTAGCCAAACTAAAATTAAATGAATAAATCTTAACATCTCATCTCCAATAACAGTAAAGGAATAAAATAACATCAGCTCTGGTTCTCAGATCAAATGGGGACTCGCCACTTCTACTTCTTCGAAAAATATAAATCAAGATGGTTAGCTCGACTTGCATGGTAAATAACATGCAGCATAGAGTATACGATCAGTATATTGAATATACTTAGTATGTAGAAAGGTAACATGAAAATTAAATAAGAATATGCTCAACAATACTCTATATAAACCATGAACTTGGTTATGCAATGCATGA
>JBDJHY010235952.1:0-10928 GCA_039654485.1 Withania somnifera
CAATATACCTAGGTCTAAGTTTTCCCCTACGACCAAACCTCATCACACCCTTCATGGGCGATACTCGAAGGAATGCTAGATCACCAACCCTAAACTCTAGTTGTCAAAACTTGCAGTTGGCATAATTCTTCAACCTACTCTACAAAGTCCCCAAAAATCCCTAAATCACCGAAACTCTATTCAATTAATCATGCAACAAGTTTGTTCCCTATTAATAGTCCTCCAAAATTATGATGTAAGCTAAGTACCATGGACGAATATGATAGATATTGGTAACCCATGCAAATGGACCATCTCTTGAAGGTAAATTTGAATGATTCCTCTCCACACTAAAGAAAGCTGAACCTATAGGAATTGAGTAGACATGATCAATTGATGTATGATGACTCGAATAGAATCAGACCTATGGGATGTACACGATAATCCCCCTATTATGCCTATAGTTAGCCCCTTTCACTTCCACTTAGGAATAAGAAGCCCCTGCATCAACTCACCAGGTATTATGTTCTTTAACTTCACTTACTGATAGTTCAAGCACTTAGCTACAAAGTGTGCATTATTTTTGTTTCACTCCAATAGTAATGCTACCTCAAATCTCAAAACATCATAGATGGGCTTAGGTGAACAAAACATCTAGAACAATGGGCCTTCACAATATCAATTGGATCAAATCATTAATTCTCAAAACATGGACATCATCACGGCCCTAAATCGGGTCATGATAGTACCTACAATCTCACTTGTAGGCCAGCCAAGCCCAAGGGCTGAAATGTCAAGAAATGAGCCGTATCTAACTATAATAATGATAATTAGTGAGAAATAAGAAATAGAAACCAAAAAAATATAACTTCATACAACCTTCCCAAAATCTAGAGTTTAGGCCTTGTAAAATCTCGTCTCTTAAGGTGACTTGTACCAGTATTTTCACCACAAAAGGAGTGCAGAAGTGTAGTATGAGTACCAAACACTGGTACCCAATAGGAATCATAGTTGAAAGGCTCAATAAAGAATATCTAATGTAAAAGGGTGGGAAAAATAAATTAGGCTAAAACAAGTAAACAAAACAACATCAAGGAAAAGAAATATGCACAACTACAGTTAGTAGAAGATATGTATAGAGGACAAAGTGATCATAAATAGAGGAAATAATCCTAAGGCATGTATGCTTATATACGTATATCACACAATATATGGATATCCAATAGGAAAAAATACTTGCAATGAATACATAAATTGGCCTCCAGCATAGCCTAAAGTAAAAGAAGTGGGTAATAGGAACATCATAGAACATTTTAGAAGTAATAACAGTAATATGATCAAATACTAAGGGAAACACAACTACGGAAGCATAGAAATATGTAAAAGAGAAAACATAACCTAAATAACCCCATCTGGCCACTAGGTTGTCACAACCTAAAATTGGGTCAAGAAGGCGCCTACAACCCACCTCAAGGAAAGCCTATTCCCTATGGCTTATATCAATAAGAAATAGGTCGTATCTAACCTCAACCATATATAATACGCAAGACCAGTAGAAATAAGTAATAATAGCATACATATACAAATACCCGGCGAAAAATCTAGTGTCAATAGTATATGTAGCTACAATGTCAAAGTATCTAAAAGAGTATAAACATAGTATAAAAGCTCCTAAAAAGTACAACTATGACATGGGTTGTTGTGGAAAAAAATAAAACATGCGACAATAGGTGGAAGACACAATCAACCCGAAAGCCAAAAGCTTAATGTAGTCTTTGCGTATCTGCTACATAGTCATCACAGTTAGGCAGTCTATGATAACCCATACCAATATATTCACCATGAAAACAGTGCAAAAGTGCAGTATGACTACCAAACACAAGTACCCAGTAGGCCTCATAGGCCTACCAGAAGGAAATAAAGCATAAATAAAGTAATAGGGAGGGAAAATGAGAGTAAGTAAAACATCAATAGGGAACTAACCTAGATCCATAAATAGATAAATATATATATATATAAAAGGAAAGTACAGGTTCTAAGAAACAAATTCTATGTACTTTTGCCTCGCAGAACAAAAGTTACTACATAACCCCAAGAACTTGGGCCATAGGGAGCCTACTTGGTCTCACAGTTAGCATATATAATAACCAATGGGAAAACAAATGATAAAAGACAATTAAGAGAGAATAAATATAAGTAAAGAGTAGATATAACCCAAAAAGTCCCCTATAAGACCACTGGGTTTAAGAAGAAAAGAAGGTATACATAATCTAACTGACGGCACATCCCACCAGTAGGCACAGACTAAAACATATAAAACCCGGTGTGACTTCCCTGTAAGCTTGAGCGGTACAAATAATATGATAGAATGAATGCACAGGGGTGAGAAAAGTAACACACTAGGCATAACCACTTAATACAATAGACCGCGCCTACCGCACCTGAGACCCGAGCCTCAGATAGTTAAAAGGGTTGCCCTGCTCCTAAGTCCACACCTTCATAAACCATATCAATACCACGTCACTCAACATATCCATATCTGGAACGTCCCCCTCAATATCCAAGACTATGAACCCCATTAGTCGAAACCATATCCAGTGTAAACTTGAAATAGCTCCATACCAACACATGGTTGTGGAATTTCATATACATATAAATATAGGAAAATGCTTTCATGTTTTAAGCCAATAAAACCTTCCTTTTTTAGTTAACCAAGTAACCAAAAATTAGCCATAGTATTAGTTTGCACCCGTACCAACAAATCTACAATCTAACATCTAAAATTCATACATGCAGTACAACAACACATAATTCCACAACACAACGAGGATCATACAAACGCCACCATATAAGAACACACCACACTTAGGTACTCAAAGTACCACCACTAGGGTTCGGAGGCCACTCGTAGCAGGAAAAATAGGACTAGGCTTGTCTGGAACTCCTATATTCCTTTACGGGGTTATAATGAAACAACAAAACTAATAAAATCCTCCAGAAGAGATCCACCCTAGGAACCCAACATAGTGATTATCCCACTACAATAATTACACTATATAATCCCTAATCTAGAAGACAAAGTAAACCTAGCCTACCTAGGTGCCGGCAAAAATCCTCAAAACATGTGTAAAAGCCCGAATCATCGTACCAAATGCTCAAATCAACCTGAAACTAGAAAAAACATATTTTACGAGTTAAGAGGTGAAGAATAAAACCCATATATCTGAAGGCAACTTGGTTCATAAATAATTCATAAAATTGGGCTTGTAGGCCCTACAACCTAGAAGACAAAATCAAAAATACCAAGAGGTAGGCCTCAGTTAGGGAACACGTAGATTTAATTTGAGCTAAAACAGACCTCGAACGGTTCACAAAATGACCAAGAAAGGTCTATAGTCAAGAAGGAAAATTCAAGAATTTACTACGCGTATGCATGGAAACGAACCTAGAAATAGGGGAAAATAACCACCATTGCTCACCCAAGCACCACTAATTATCCCCTAAATAATTAACCTTGAAATAACACTAATATGGACCATAATAAAAGTATATAGATGGAATTCAAGTTTCAGAGTGGAAGGAATAAGCTGGAAAAATGGGGAATATTTAATTGTCACAATAGACCTGCGATCGCAGCCTGTCCATGTGATTGTAGTCCTTAATTTTCTCAGCTCATGTGAGTGCGGCCTAGGCCCCTCGATCATGTCCTAGGGCCATGCATCTTGCTAGATCATTGTGCCCCACAATTACGTCTTGGCCCAACGATCGTGATGAAGGGATTAGGGTTGTTATTTTGATAACAAAAAATACAATTATTGCAAATAACTCGATAAGGGGATCAAAATAGAATTGGATATGGATTTTGACAAACCAGATATGAAAAATGCATGGAAACTATATTTCAAACTCAAAAAAATAGACAAAATGTCCATACGAGGTCATTTAAGTGAAAGGGATCCCTATACAAAATTGAACCAAAATAAGGTAAAATCAACATTCCACACTGACCTCCAAAATGTTTTTAGTCACCTTATGAAGTGTAAGAGTAACCCTACCAGCCAAAATTCATCATTTAGGAGCTGGCATATGAATTTTGATCCAACCCTCCTATTATCAAAATCTAACTCAGGACAATTTTTTAACACCAGCTAATTGAATTTCCTCAAAATAGCTCAAATTGACACAGGAAAAAATGATATTTGAACTAATGGTCCAACTAGACCAAAGTTTAATTTTAGAGCTAATGGATCTGTTAGAATCTAATTTTGAGCTTTTTTACTCGGGATTCACTTTAAAGTTCACTATTTTTAGGCTAAGCCTTTAAAAAATAGAAACCAAGAAAACAGGACACATAACTATCAGGGAATAAAGCTACCATTCTCAGCAAGTTAAAAATTACTTAGGCTAGCTAACAAAAGGCTCTAAATAGATAAAAAGCATTAAATCAAGAAAATGACCACACAGGTCATTATATCATCCACCACTAAAAAAGACTTTTGTCCTTGAAAGTCAACGAAGAAGTAGTACACAAAGGATCAAATAGAAGGGAATACTGGGCTCTCATACCACACTTTGTATCCTAGGTAGCCTCCTCCATAGGTTGACACACCAAACAAACCTTCACTACTGGAATCTCCCATGATCTAAGTTGCCTCACATCTCTATCAATAATGGCCTCAAGCTCCTCAACATAAGTACGATCATCCAACTAAACATACTCTTGATGAAGCACGTTAGACGAGTCTATTATATACCAACAAATCATAGATACATGAAACACAGGATGCACGTCAACTAACTTTGGAGGAAAGCCACGTCAATAGGCAATCTCACCAACTCTTTCTAAGATCTCATAGGGATGAATAATCCTAGGGATAATATTAACCTGTCTACCAAACGTAATAATGCCCTTCATTGGTGACACATACCGAAATACAATATCTCCATCACTAAACTCTAAGGGATGCAGCCTATGATCGACGTAGGACTTCTGCCTACTCTGTGTTACTCGAAGCCTATCATAAATAACTCTGACCCTATCAATTATGTCAAAAAGACAATATGAAATATGAGTCTGAGTCTCCTTACCATAGAACCAACCAATAGGTGATCTATAATACCTACCAACAAGGGCTCGAACAGCACTATTTGAATACTTAAGTGATAATTGTTATTATATGAGAACTCTGCCAAGGCTATGTGTCTATCCAAACTACCACAAAAATAAAAAGCACAAGCTCCTAACATATCCTGGAGTGCTTGAATATTCCTCTTAGACTGGCCATCAATCTGAGGATGGAATATTGTACTTAAAGAAACTTTTGTACCTATCTCCCTCTACATTATCTTCCAAAATAGACATGTAAACTAAGTTTCCCTATTAGATATGATGGAACTGGTATTTCATGAAGTCTACCAACCTCTTGAACATATAACTCAGCAAATATCTTAGCATCTCAAGATAAGTCTATTAGAAGAAAATAAGCTAACTTGGTCAATGAATCCATGATGACCCAAATATAATCAAGGCCTCTGGAAGTGGAGGAAGTCTTGAAAAAAGTCCATGGTGATCTGCTCCCACTTCCACTCAGGAATAGGGAGCCTCTACAACTCACCACTAGGTCTCTCGTGCTAAAACTTCACCTGCTGATAGTTCAGAAACTGAGACTCAAAAGCTGAGAGATCTCTCCTCATATCATTCCACCACAAGTGTTTTTGCAAGTCACAATGCATCCTTATTGTACCCGGATGAATAGAAAACTTGGAGCAGTGGTCCTCATACAATAAATTGTGAATGAAATCACAAACCCAACATAAAGATGATCATGAACCCATAGAACACCATTAGAGTCTACCGTAGCCTAACTGAAATTAGCCTTCAAAGCCCACTTTAGAATTTAAAACTAAGTAGGCATCCTCATACTATGCTCCCGAATCTGGTCAAATAGTATAGACCTAGCTCAACATATGCAACAACATGACCTGGAGATGAAATATCCTATTTAACCATTTGGTTAGCCAAGGATTGGATGTCCCAAGCTAATAGTCTCTTAAAACCTAATATAGATGCCACGCTACCAGTACTGACCACCTTCCAAATCAAGGCATTTGCAACCATGTTAGCCTTGCACAGATGATATAATATATTCATTCATAGTCCTTTATGATCTCAACCCACCTTTATTTCCTTAGGTTAAGTTTTTTCTGACCTAAGATGTATTACAAATTGTAATTGTCAGTATAATTCTCACAATGGATGCCATATAATTAGTGCCTCAAGATCTTAAGCACGAAAACTATATCCACCAACTCTAAGTTATGGTGGGGTAGTTGCACATATAATCCTTCAGCATAGAGAAGCATAAGCAATCACATAACCCTGTTACATAAGAAGATAACCGAAGCCAACACCAGATGCATCATAATATACCATATAAGGTTGAACCTCAACTAGAAAGGCCAGCATAGGTGGTATTAAGAAACTTCTATGTCTTAGAAAGCTAGACTCGCACTTTGCACGACCACTGGCAGGGAACATCCTTCCTCGTCAATCTAATCAAAAGAGCTACAATAGATGAAAACCCTTGAAAAAACCGATAATAGTACTTATCTATCCTAAGAAAACTACGAATCTCTAAAGAAGTGATAGGTCAAGGCTAATCATGAACCACAAAAAATTATCCTAATAAATTCTAATACGAGCATTAGACACCACATGGCCCAATATGTGATAGACTCTAAGAAAAACTCACACTCTAAGATCTTGGAATAAATCCACTTAGTCCTTAAAGTCTAAATAACTATACTCACGTGTTCCTCATGTTCCTCTTAACTTCGTGTAATGACCCTCATTGTCATTTAGTAGAAATATGCAAAATTTTGCATTCTAAATCTTTTTAGTAGCTGTCCCAAGTCATTTATGACTTACTGGGACTGGTAGTCCAGATCACTGGCAGTTTGATAGAGAAGTATCTCAGTTTTCCTATTTTAGAGCCTAAACTTAAGTACTTTTTAACTAATGTCATCTTTCCGTCAAAAAGAGCTCAAAATTAAAATACAATAGTTTTCTTAGCTCCAGAATGCCAAACAAAGTCAAGATTGACCTTAAGTTTGTGTTTTGGACTTTTTATTTGCAATTTATGCTAATTTGTGGTTTTTATTTAAGTTTAAAGCCGAATTTGGAGCTTGAGTGGTATTTTGGTGTTCAGAGTGTCAAAATGGAATTCTTATGCTTCCATCAACTCCGAAATGGTTATTTTAGGCTAGTGGGAGTGTTGTCTTGTTTCCCAGACTTGTCCTTGTATTTTTTAGGTGTTGGTTGAAATTGTATGGTTTTAAGCCTAATGGTTGACTTGGTCAACATTTTCCAGAGATGACCTCGGATCCCGATTTCAAATACACCTTTGAATAAAGAATGTCATTTCGGGTGTGGAGGCATAGTTTGTTTGCATAAATTAAACTCTAAATGCATTTTGAGTGGTGATTCAGAGAGGTTCCATTCCTTGTTATCTGTTGTCAAACACCTGCAACTAGTGTAGGTGACTTCCTCTACGTGATCGTGAAGCATATTTATACGATTGCAACTCTTTCCCCCAGTTACATTACACGATCATGGAGCCTTTAACTCGATGATGATGCCCAAGAAAAATGCTCTACGCGATCGCGACCTATGATGACATGTTCACAATGAAGAAAATCCTTGATAGTTTAATAAAATCCCTAAACGACCCTCATTTTATTATCCCAAAAACCTTTATGTTTTAACCCTTTTTATGTGCAAAAAATAATTTCAAATATCAAACCAAGGTTGATAAAGATCTCCAAGTGTTGCCCCTTCGATTCCTACATAATTTGGTAAGTTTCTTCTTCGTTTTAATTCTTAAAAAACCCAAGTTTCCTCCATTATGTCCCCAAGTAGTGAATTTGATGAACTCATGACATAACTCATATATTATTGAATAATTCTTCGTTCCTTGAGTCTATTTTGAAGCATAGCATAATCAATTCATCAAATTTCAACGTTTAATCACATAAAAATTGCATCTTTGACCCCTTCATAGTCAAAACTGTCTGAGTTATTTTGATTGCTTTCTGCACTTAAATTGTTTTCAATTTAAAGCATGGGTTCTTGGTAATATTGAAAACCCTATAGATAAGTTTATTTTCAGTTCTGACAAGTAGGCCCCACAAGCCTATTTTAAGCCTAATTTTAGGCCCAATCTAAAACTTAGTATAATTTATACCGTTGGACTCGTATTGTTATATGGATTACTATTTTGTAAGTTTCAGAGCAATTGGAGTTCATTTGATATCAGTTAGAGTAATATTTGTGGGGTTGCAACACTTTATCATCGGAAAATAGGTAGGCTCCATGGGGCTATCTCTAGGTTTGTAGCTTTAATAACTATACTAAATAGCATCTATGGGTTGGGTATCTAGATCGTTATAGTAATCTTGGACCGTTCTTTCATCCTTTCCTTATTTTCTATCTATTTCACTATCCGAATACATATGGTGCTTGTGACTTAGGATTGTCTAGTGATATCTGTGCAGGGCATAGGTGGTTGCCATTTCATGTATATAGACTTGTTGATATACTTTGCATGTATTATATGAGAGTTTGGGTCATAGGCTCCATTGAGAATGCGTTGGGCTAGGCCAGTATCACCACATGATTATTGAGTCGTGAAGGCTAGACACTGATTTTCGTAATGATGAAGAATAATGATATACACTAATAAATTAGAATATTTTAATAATAATATAAGTAAATGACCTTTTAATTTTTTTAGGCTTGGTGGTGTATCGAGCACCTGGTACTATTATTTTACTTATTTTAGATTAGTATTTATACCTTATCACTGAAAAATATTATTTGGCTAATTAATGCTGGGATTTGAGATTGACTCTGTTCGGCAATGAGTATAGCCGCTGGCACTTGAGTCTATCATTGTATGGCAATGAGTACATCTTTTTGATACTATCACATACACTGGTTTGGAGGATTATTGATATAGTTCCCTTAAGTAATTGGTGATACATGACATTGAGGCGTAGGACTCCATAACCTACCGATATTACGGCTTTAGGCATGGGACGCAATGACTTGTCAATATTGTGACTATTGAGACCATTGATATATATGAGGCATTAGATGTCATATTTTGGTACTTGTGAGACTTATGGTATGGGATGTAAGATTACAATGATGTTAGAGATTGTACGTGGTAGTCACATCTCCTTGAACTTTACCTTTGGGCTACGACAATACAGAGGGGGGTATAGGACAACTAGGAACGTACCGAGAATAGTTAGGGTAGCCTTCCATGGATTCTACCTTTTGGGGCTATGGTACCAGAGGAGAAACATACACAGGACAGGTTACTTCATAGTGTGTATTTACTTTTGCTATCTTATTTTCTTTAATGTACCCTTGGTAGTATATGGATGCCTACGGGTGAGCATGTTTGTCATGTATATTGAATTCCTTATGGGGGGATTCATAGTGTTTATATGCTTATTACATTCCTGTTATTACTGCTCAATTATTATTACTGATTATTTGATTGTTTTAATTACGTGGGTTATTGTGCGTTGTATTGATTTATCTGTCTTTCTTGTCTTACTTAAGGTGACTGGTATACCGTCCATAGTCACTCTCCATCTATTACTTTGTTATTGATTATTGTTGTTATTATTCACTTATACTATTGCACAAATTCCAGGTACGTCATTCTTTATTGCCTGAAATCCAATTATCTAATTAGCTAGCGATAACATATTCTACTTGTTGTTTGATTCCTATTTGAGTAGATAGCTCCCATGATGTACTGTTGTCTTCTGTGTCCCTATTTATGGTCTTTGTTATTGACTGCTTTTATTATTTTTATGTGCCTAGTAGGATGTCGAAGCCTACTAGGAATGAGTTGCTTCAGCAGCTTGTACTCACACTACACTTGCCTATGTGTAGATCTGAGTACAAGTGCCCAACCTTGATTGACAGATCATTATTTGTGTAGACTCTTTTGTTTTTTAGGGATTCGGGGTGAGCTTGGCATCTAGTTCTACCTTCTTCTCTTTAGTATTCATATTGATCTCTATGTATTTTCGAAGATACATTTGTAGTATACATATGATTCCATGCTCTGCACTTAGAGGTTTTGTATTACACTAATACTGGGTTTTAGGAATTGTGATTCTTTCTACTTCTGCTTGATTTATATATTATTTATTATAATTGTACTTTCCTCTTTTGATATAGTAGTCCTCCGCTTTGGCTTCAGACATAGGGTTGGTTCTCCTACTGGTGGTATAGAAGGTGCCATCATGATCCAAAAAATTAGGTCGTGACAAATTGGTATTAAAGGCCTAGGTTCATTGGTGTCGGTGTACATAACCAATGTCTAGTAGAGTCATGTGGATCAGCACAGAGATGGTGGTTGCTTATCTATATGAAGCTATCGTGACATGTAGGAAAATTACTCTTTCTTTTGAATCCTGTGTTATGTGTATATCCTTGTTGTTTCTTGAAAATCCCTCACTCAGTGTCCTCACTCTTTTGAAGATGCCTCGTACATGTCCATTAGCAACAAAGAAAACTGCTAGAGTTTCTCTCAAAGTACCAGAAGAGGCACCTACTCATGCTACTACCTGATAGGTTCCATTAATGCCTATAACACCTATTACAACACCATCTACAGTACCTATTGTAGCACTTGTTCCAACACCTACTGCAGCACCTCCGCCAGATATTCATAATATTTTGTGGTAGTTTCTTAGTGCCTATGGTGGTCCCCCTACCGGTGGGACATAGACAACCGTTCCTACACCACAGCCTATAATTATAATTCCTTTAGTGCAGTTAGTTCCGCCTATTGCTCCAACAGATATTCCTACACCTGCTCAGGTCCTCCCGGTACCAATTGTTGCTCCTGTAGTTGAGTAGCAGA
>JBDJHY010235963.1:0-10927 GCA_039654485.1 Withania somnifera
GAAGCAGTATGTAGTGGGCGTGTCTAATGAGTTGGTAGTTTTTGTTGACATTGATTGCCTTTACTCAACAATAATAGACATTGAGCCTTACAGTGAACCTTATGCTTGCAAAAAGGTACACTCATATTGAGAGATCTTAGGAGGTCTATTATGGTTGCTAGACGGTGGTCTATATGGGGCAGAAAATACGGATGAGTCACAGGTAGAACAAACCCCTTATCGATCTTAGACTTAAGACGAATCTCTTCAGCTAACAGTTCATTAACCACAGAATCAACAGAACGGAGAGGAGAAAAATCTAGAATTATCCCACACAATCCCTCAAAATCTCCCTAAGGGCCATCAGAAACTGTACCAAACGCTGTTATTCTCTACGAGCGATATGCGGTTCAAATACTCGTAGCTTTACGGACTCAGTGAGAGCCAACTGATCCCAGAGATTAGACATGGAATAATAGAACTGTTGGATACTTACATCATCCTATTGAAGTGCGCGAATAAACATCTCTAACTGATAATATTTAGTAAAATTAGACTACATATACAATCTAGACAGATGACCCCATACCTCCTTGGCCGTCTCGTGCTTGGCCAACTGAACACCAATGGAATGTGTCACAGAATTGTTGATCTACATGATGGTTTTCGAATTTTCAGCCTCCTATTGTCGAACAAGGAAACATAATCGGTACCCTCATCATTTGTAGGCTTAATCTTCAAACCTGTGACATAATTCCACATTGATATTTCAACGCAAGAAATTCTTCATAACATAACTCTAATACGTGTAGTTCTTACCATCCAACTAAATACTAATCGACTGAAGTGAATTGTCCTTACGAGCCATGATGAATCAAAAATTTTAAATATCAAATCTCGAAATCTCAAAGTAAAAAAATATCAAAATCCCCAAATAGCCTAATCAACTGATTTGAGTACTCCCAAATCGATAAAATCCAATCAAATAATTAAATGCGAACTAGACCAAATCAGAGGAAAAATATAAGAAATGTCAATTCTGCAACATAGAAATCGCATCAAAATATCCAAAAAATTCCATTAAACAAACTCATTGAGGAGGTTGTCGGCTGGATAACTTCTTCCATCAAGCAAAGAGAATCCATGAAACCTAGCTCTTGATACCATGTTAACATAGAGAAGAAGTCAAGATACTTCTCATTAGAATGAAATAATCAAATAAATACACAAGTGTAGTTTATATAGTTATGTTACAAGATAAAATAGAAAAGATTAAAATAACTCTAAAACATAAATATATGCTAATAAATGTAATTGTGGTTTGAGTTTATGAATAAGTCCAGCTAAAAAAGATTTTAAATTAACATTAACAATATATCATAGTTGGCATTTGATTAAAAATTTAAAATTTACTATATGATCGCCTCATATCCTGATCATATTTATGTGTACAAAGAGTGCTTTGGACCGAAGAGGAATAAATTGGTATGATACTGAAGTGAGAAAATTACAGCAGAAGCCAAAGGAGGCCAAGCCTGCTGACTTCGAGATCCTGTCATAGGACTTGAACATCCAGCAAAGCAGAAAGGTATGGTGGTTGAGAGCCTCGTAGCAATAGAAATCAAATTTTGGTAAACGAGGGGCTCATTATCCTCCCTCATCGAGAGCTTAATTATTTCCTTGGAATTTGGATAAACTTGAGCGCCCTTCTACATGCCCTACGTCATATAGGATCTCCAAAATATGTCTTTTGGATGGCGAGATATTCTACTTTTGGAGGCAAGAATACACGTGGAGCAAAAGCAACAGAAATTTGGGAACGGGTTTCACCTTTTTTATAAAATTTTATTGATTATGAGTTCTAGTTTTGTGTTTTTGAACAATATTTAAGTAGCTAATTTACTTACCTAGGATTTTGGCGGAACCATTTATGTTGGATGAATTCTTAATAGTGTCAAATATAATTGAGTAATTCTTCCTTCTTTCTTCTTTTTTCTTTGTTCAATTATGTTTATTTGTTGTTAATTGAAGAGTCCCTAATTAACAGTATTAGGTGAATAACGTTACTTTTAAGTCGCTACAAAAATTTGATTTCTAAGATTTAAAAATGAGTTTATAAATAACGATCTTTTGATTTGATATTGTAAATAAGTTAAACTGCTGTTAGAGTTATCTGAGAGAATTCATCATTAATAGAAAGTACTTTGGCGGGATTTATAGTTAACACGTTAAGAGTCTAATCCATAATTTAAAAAACTAGCATCTTAGATTTTCTTTTGTTACACTTTGAGCCTATATCTTGAACGAGACACAGTACTTAGAATCACAAGTAATCCCAAGCTTACCTTAGATTTGGTATCATACTAAAACATGAATTTCACAACTGAGCAGAAGTATAAACATAATTGATATGAAAATTGATTAACATAAAATCTGGAATAACATAAATACAAGCCTGTGAACCCATGAACTGAATTGAAAACTAATACTATGCCTGAAGGCACTAATATGACTGATGAGTTGCTGGACAAGCCCCTAGATAACTCTAAGTACTAAAAGCTAGAAATAAACTAAACACTTGCTAACTAATCTGACAATTGCAATTGCCCTCAAAAGATGAGGACTCACCATTAAGCGGCTAAAGATGGAGATCCAAGATAACCATAGATGCGAGGATGGGTTTCTGAATCTATATTATCAAACATTACAATGCAAAAAAGTATGCAGTCAGTACGATAGGATGTACTGAGTATATGAAAATGTAAACATGTATTAAAAGGCATAAATAATATGCTAAAACTGAAAGAAAACATGAAAATGAGTAAGTTAATGTAAATCATGTAAAGTCTAAAGTATTATGACTCACAATTTTATGAGAAGTAGACTAGAAAAAAATTACATATATATATATATATATATAGTAATAAAACAGTTATGCCAAAACTAGTGAGTCAAGTAAGCATAAAGTGCTGTAGAAACTAGTAAGGCTAAATACGGTAGAAGATTTTCTTAATCAATGTAAATCATGTGAGCAACACGCAGTCCAACATCTGGATCACGTTAAGAAGGATTACTCTATACCTTACCATTAATATAGAATTAGATATCTAGGTGGATCCACTAAACTGATCCATGAAAGGTTAAATAAATCCTATGCTGTCATGTAGTTCTAGCATTGGGGTTATATAGAACCCGAATCCATTCAGTATTGGATACTACTCTCCAAAACTAAATATTATTTGCTCATAATATACATGATGTCAAGTATGATAATAATTATTGATAAAATATCTAAATGTTATACTAATCATCAAACTGAACACGAATTAGTAAAATATCTATTTAACTAAAATTTTGAATTATACTAGTCATGCCTAAATATCTGAGTCTGTGATCAGATCATAATACTGGATAATACTGAAGTACACTGAAATTCTGTAAAAAGTCATGCAGTCTTGAAATACGGTAATGACTGATTAAATCATGGAATATCATGCATAATTTTCAATATAATATAATAACTAGTGAAAAATCATGAAAAAATATATTTAATCAATATAACATGAACAATAAACATAAAACATCATGAGAATCTAATTTTGGAATATCAAAAAATATTTGGGTGTAATTTAAAATCATAGAAGTATACTGAATTTTTTAGGTTTTAGAAATAAAAGTGAAAGAAAACTTTTATTGAAGTCCCACATAGATGTTTATTAAGATTCTAGAATAAAACTTGGGTGGAAGCTTGGGACTTCAAGACTTGGGTAAGGAAAAACCCAAGATGATCGTGAGAGAATTCTAACTTTTGATTTTGAGAGTTGAACATGAAAATAATAGAGAAGAACTGACTAACCTTTTTACTCCCCTGAAATTATCTAATGAGGTACTTTTAAGGGCTTAAAAGACTTAGAATTGACTAATTTTCCCTTTTAAAAATAGACTAAAATTTCAGGAATAATCTTCAATGACTTACTTCATGAGTCGTGATATGAGATCACGACTCGTGGTTTTGATGGCTTGTTATCAACTTGCTAGAATCATAGTATAAGTCAACAATACGACCCATACAACCAATGTATGATTCATACTATTGGGTCACTGTTACTAGGAGAAATTGTTAGGCTTTTAGTGGGATTTCACACGTCAACAGTACCACTCATGATCTTAAATCACAAGTTGTACCTCAACTCGCGGGAGGCTGGAAACTTACTGTTTTGAGGCCCCTATGTCATGACTCTTTCCACGACTCATGAATTGATACCATGAATCATGTGTTGACTCGTGATTCACTAGAACTGCAACTTTAAGGTCTGTTTCTAAGCTAAGTTTGGGTAAAATCTTAGGAATTATTTTAGGTTGTTATAATATCTTATCTTTGGAATCATTTGTCCTCGAATAAAGGCTGAAACGGAACTGAAAAGAGAAAAATTGATAGAATTGACTAATTGAGTATCGAATTGAATAACTATCATGATACTACTCAGCTAAGATTACTAATATTGCTAAATATATATGGCACAAATGCATACATAGGAATCATGAATGAATGATGGGAGCATGAAACCGAAGGGAATAGATAAAGAAGAAAGATTGTCACCTCATGATGTCTTGGTTTTAAGAGGAAATAAATAAGGATACTTGGCCATTATATCTTCTTCTATTTTCCAAGTAGTTCCCTCAATTGAATGACATCTCTACAAAATCGTCAAAAAAGAAACCTCCATGTTTCTATGTTTGCGGATCTGTTTGTCAGTATCTCAATGGTGCTATAAAAGATAAATCACCAATGTATTTCTTCGATAAAGACACGTGGAATACTTGATGCATTGCTGCCATCTCTGTATCCAAATCTAATTCATGGGCCACCTTGCTATTTGACTTAAAATCTGATAAGGATTAATATATCGAGGAATGGTCTTCTCTTATTACTAAATCTTATAACCCCTTTCATAGGTGAAAATTTCAAAAACACCAGTTAATCAAATTTGAACTCAAGGTCTCTTTTCCTCACACTTGCATAAGATTTTTGATGACTCTGAGTTGTCTTCAACCTCCTGAATAAGTTGAATTTTCTCCATCTCCTCATGAACTGAACTTGACCCTATAAAGAATCCTCACCAACCTCAAACTAACCAAAAAGATATTTTCATCTCCTCCCATAAAGAGCCTCATAAGGATCCATCTAATTACTGCAATGACAGTTATTATAATATGAAACTCAGTAAGTAGAAAGTGATCATTCCTATTACCTTTGAAATTAATCACAATGTCTCTCAACATATCCTCCAAAGTATGAATAATGCACTTTGCCTGCCCATTTATCTGCAGAAAAAAGTTGTTTTGAGGTCTACTTGGGTACCTATACCCTTCTGGAAAGACTACCAGAATTGAGAGATGAACTGAGTACCTCTATCTGAAATAATGGATAGATAAAATCCATGTAAGATGATGAACTCAAAGTGTAAACTTTGTCATAATCCTCAGCTAAATCTATAGTCTTAATAGACAAAAAATAGACTGATTTGGTCCTTCTATCTATAATAACCCAAATAGAATTGTTCTGTCAAAGAGTAAGAGTCAAGCTTGTGATAAAGTCCATATTAATCACACCATGCTTTTATGTTAAAATACTAAAGTCTTGAGTTAGACCTTCAGGTCTCTGATACTCAACCTTAACCTGTTGGCACTTGGGACACTTAACTAAAAGGCTTGCATATCTCTCTTCATACCATTCCACTAATAGACTTCTCTCAAATCTAGGTACATTTTGGTGGAGCTTGGATAAATTGGGCACCTAGATCTACGATCCTCTACTAAGATCCTCTCTCTTAATCTATCAACATCCGAGACCTATAATTTGCCCTGGTAGTAAAACACACTATCTTCTTGATGTGTCGTGATTTTATGAAACTTTTAATGCTTGATATGTACGTAATTTATGATACTCTCAATGCTTAAAAACATAGAATTTGATTTGTTCTAAGTATATTTTTGTTATATATAATGGTATTTGCTTGATCTTGTGCAAGGAAACATATTACAAAAGAGAATGTGATTTTTTGGTGGAAAAGACCAAGTTTGGGAGTCAAAGGTATTTGATGGAGTGTTTGAAGGACTGTGGAATCAATTCACGATTTGTTCTGTTAGTCGTGGAAAGAGAAGAAAAAGCTTAAAAAAATTAAGATCAAGTTGATGAAGTTGTTGATGGGCTTTTATCCTATTACATGACCCATCATTTTAATTTGATGATGGAAGATTTAAAAGACTATGAAGGATTTTATGAATAACACCATGGATCATTAAAAAATTTGACGTATCATGGTATGGTCCTTTAAAATATGGAGATAATTTCAATTTTACGATCTTTGCTTGAGTTTTTACGGACTTTGAGTTTGTTTCATGGCCTGTCATTTGCTTCCTCGACCCTATTTTCCTATTTGATTAGGATATGATTGTAAATATTCTAAATACACCATCCAGGTTTTAATTTCATACATTATGTAGTATTAACATATTTTTGAGAGCTTTGTGAGACACTTTACATTGTTCTTGAGTTCTAATACAAGTTTTCATCTTTTCATTCATGTTTCATCTTCAATTGTCTATATTGTGATTATAATTATTACTTTTATGAATCTCAAACAAATTCTTGATACTCTTACTATGATCATCAAAACATCCACAACTAGGATATTGGGAACTATGATAAATTAACAAGCTAGATTAAAGTGTAAATCTATATCAGCGTGTATGCATATGTTGGTATTCTCTTTGTTTTAGTTGATTTTTAATGAGTGCACATGTTAGAACTCTCATTAAGGCTTACTTACTGGAGAGAGAGGTAAAAATAGGAAAAAAGAATAAATAATAGAGATTTGAAGCTACCAACTTCATCTAATGACTTGAACCATAACAAGGATAGTCTATCAGAAATCACAAGAGAAGGGTTAGTAAGTAAAACAATCAGACACTGAGAGGAGAATAATGATTACATATAATAGGGCTTAGAGGCATTTAGTACCTAACTCTTTAGATTTTTCATGCTAAGCACCAAAATAGATGCTAGTACATAATACCTAGTAAGTTATGATATCATGGGGAGCACAACCCTTGAGTACCGATAAACATTTGTAAACATCACCAATTCTCTAAGTTTGAAAACATTCAATTTATTGTTTTTACTGTTTTACTCCCTATTCGGAGATAGTAACCATCAGTTGACTTAATCTCTATTAGGCTTAATTCCTTCCATATTATTTGTGACATTGTTCCTAACCTTGTTGGATTATATATTTGAACAACGACCCTTTATACTTCTTTATTGAGGTGTAAGTTTGGGTTAATCAAATTTTTGCGCTGTTGCCGGAGAATATAACTTAGGAATTCTATTAGACTTACTCAACTTTTAGTTGTTATTTCCTAATTTTACTTTTCTTTTTTTCTATTTTTATGCAGTTAAAATGGCACATCATCAAAATCCATGATATAAAGATCAGCAAGATCCAGCTGAGGATGATGATGTCAATTAGCTTATGAAGATGACTACTGCTTCTCGAGCTACAACTAACGGGGATGAGGTTGAAGACCAAGATAAATCTCAACTCCTAGTTGAAACTAAAGCTTTAGCACCCCAGAGGAAACCTCACTTTATTAAGGCTCGCATTCAAATCCCACATTGGCTGGCTATGCTCCGGTGAGACAGACTCTTTCAACCATATAACTTATGATTGAAGTCTCTGTATTTACTAAAGGTATAGTGGTACTCCCTATAGAGGTTAACAGTAAGCTTGATGTGAAGAGTATTATGATGCAACTAATGAACATCAGAGGCCTGTTCAACGGTATATTGGGTGAAGATCGAATCAGTATCTGTTAAACTTTACTGGAATTTTTTTCATCATAATGACTACAAGAGTGTCTAGGGAAGCTATCAAAATTAGGTTGTTTCCCTTCTCTTTAATATAGTAGGTAGCCATATAGTTGAACGAGTTTCTTGATGAATCGATTCATACTTGGAACCAGCTCGTTGAGGCCTTTCTTGAGAGGTACTTTCCACCATTAAAGATCATATAGCTGATAGATTAAATAATCAACTTCAAACAAATCGTATCAGAGGCTTTGAACGAGTCCTGACATTAATTTATAAAGAAGTTGAAGTAATGTTCAAATCATCTAATGACTAGTATAATTTTGCTACAGAGTTCTATCGGTTGTTAAATTCCATGAACAAGTCTGTAGCAGAGGAATTAATAAGTCTGTGGTAGATATTATTGTTTGAGGCTCTCTTATGGGTCTCACTTATGGTGCAGATAGTGTGATACTTGATGATATAACAAAGAAAATAGAGCTTGGCACAACATAGATGCTGAGGTAGCACCTAACCATTACTATCATGAGATGGCTACTGAACACCGCATGATAGAGGAGGAGCGTGATCAAGAAATGGCTCAATTAGAAATTAGTTTGAATTAATCATTGAATATGCTTTGGGGTTTACTACATAAGGTGTTCCAGATGTCAATACTATAGTTTCAAGAGCTAGGGCTCCCAGAAATTTGGATGAGGAGGCTAAGTTTGTGAACTAGTCGGGGGTTTACCAATTCAAAAGTAACCAAGGATGAAACTATTACAGATAAGGAGAATACTATAGAAAGGACAACTATTGAAAAAAAAAAACTATCAAAAGGAGGACTACTACAAGGAAAGAGGATTATATGTGACCCTAAAAGACAAAGATCATGCTGCAGGCGAACCTTCCAGGATGGAAAAGATGATTGAAAAAGGTAGAATGCTCTGATCAAGGCATAAAACAGATACCGAGAAACATGTATGGAGTGACACAACTAGTGGGCTCTCACGTCACTTCCATTAAAAAACTGGAGCAATATATTGAAAAGTTGTCCATAATTTTAAAATTGAGGTAAAGGGGTTCCTTACCTAGTAACATTATTCTTAATCTTAGAAATAGGTCACTATTTAACCTTCACTAATTGTAGCATAAAATCTTTTACTGACCCATCTATACGGGTTGATGAGGTTCCAGTAAATGATATGGTTGTAGTTGATCCTGTTGGGAGAACAAGTTAACTAAGGTGCATGTTGAAGCTGAGGAGAGAAAAAGTGGAGATAAAAACTCTCCAACTGATGTTAATGAGTATGAGGCCAAAAAGGGAAGGAAAAGGAGCCCTCAAATCCTGTGACATGTATAGAAAGACCTTCACCACCCTTCCTACTATGCCTAAAAATGAAAGAGGAAGATGGAAAATTCTTCAAGTTTTTAAATATTCTAAAGAGTTGTTTGTGAATATATTTTTTATGGAAGATTTGGAGAAGATGCTAGGATATGCAAAGTTTATGAAATACTTGGTCACCAAATAGAGAACCATTAGGTTTGATCCTACACATAATTTGTATCATTATAGTGCAATAGCTTTAAGTTATCTAGTACAGAAGAAGAAAAATTATGGTGCATTCATTATTCCTTGCACCATCAGAGTGCTTAATTTTTCGAAGGCTTTGTGTTATCTAAGAGATAGTATAAACTTTATGCAACTAGATATTTTTATATAGTTGGCTTGGGACCCCCTAGACCCACGAGTATGTGGCTTTTTATGGTGGATCACACCGTGAAGAAGCTTGTGGGTTTTTTTATATAATGTGCTAGTGAAAGAGGAAAATTGCATATTTTCGGATGACCTCGTGATCCAGGATTCCAAAGTTGATGTAGTGCTCCCCATCACTTTAGGGAGACCATTTTTAGCTATTGGGAGAGAATTAGTCGACATTGAGACAGAGGAGTTAAAATTTAGACTAAATGATGAAGAGGTAATTTTTAATGTCTTCATATTCATAAAGCAACCCCAAGACATGAGTTTGTTGTCCGTTATTGACACCATTATTATTGATGATGAGATCCCATTTGAGGAGAGATATGTTTTGAAGACTCTAAATAAAATGATCATGAATTTTGGTGATGGTGGGACTCTTGAGTTTTAGGGTATTGAACAAACGTTAGGTGGCATAGGGACTTACTATTACCCTCCAACAAACCTAGAACTTGATTTGAAAAAAAGGAGAAACTCCTCCTGCCAGACCATCTATTGAAGAATCACTAGTCCTAGAACTTAAGGCTATCCCTCTAAACTTGAGATACGCTTTCACGGGAGCTGGAGACACTTTGCCAATGATTATTGCAGCTGACTTGTTGGAGCACAGGCTGAGGCTCTACTATCTATGTTGAGGAAATTCAACCGGCTAATTGGATGGACTATATGGATATTATCAGGATTTATCCCAATATTTGTACCTATAAAATACATCTAGAGTCAAATAACATCATTAACATTGAGCTCCATCATATACTCAATCCACCTAGTCAAGAAGTGGTGAAGAAGAAGACAACAAAGTGGCTGGATGCAAGAGTGGTGTACCCAATTAATGAAAACAACTGGATTGCTCTAGTTTAGTGTGTGAAAAGAACAGTGGAATCATAGTGGTTCCCAATGATAAAAATGAGTTGATTCTAATGAGACCAATCACATGCTGGAGGATATGCATGGACTATAGAAAATTGAATCCATGAAACCATAAAGATCACTTTTCTTTTCTATTTATGGATCAAATACTGGACAAGATAGCAAACATCGGATGGTATTATTTTCTTGATGGTTATTTAGGCTATAATATAATATTAATAGCCCCAGAAGACAACCTTAAGACCCTATACAGCTTTTGCATTCAAATGTATTCCCTTTTGGGTTGTGTAATTCTGTAACCATATTCTATAGATATATGATAATCATTTTTAGTGACATGGTTGAGAAGATTATTGAGGTCTTCGTGGAAGATTTATTTACGGTAGGAGAATCATTTAATTCTTAGTTAGACCATATAGATCAAGTTCAGTGGCAATGTGAAGAGACAAACTTGGTGCTTAATTAGGAGA
>JBDJHY010235974.1:0-10927 GCA_039654485.1 Withania somnifera
ATGGATCATTAATAGAATCAATCACCCTAGTGTTGTCTTCTCTTGACTTGGTTTGTGAAGCCTTTGGTCAAATCTTCGCTTATAGTTTATTTGTAGATTAGAAAACCTTCCTTATAATTACAAACCCCCCATTCTGTGTTAGACCATTCGTGTCTGAATAGTTGCGCTTTGGTTTTCCATTCATACTCTATTGCCTCCACAGTGTTCCTTGTGGATATGATCCCTACTATGTTGGGTAATTATACTTGACAATGAACGTGTACACAGTTTGATGGTTTCAAAGGTGTAATTAAGCATTATCACCTCCTTAACCGAATAATGCTCCACTACCCCTTGACTATGGTATCTCCCAAGATCTCAAACTCCTAACATATCTATCAAGAACAGCTACCGGCTCCTCAGTGAAAGATAGGCTCTCATCCAAAAGAACTGAATCCTCACAGAGAACATGAGACTCATCTAGAATATATTTCCATAGTATCGAAACATGAAAGACTGGGTGGATGTTTAATAGAAGTTCACCAACTTGTAGTTACTTGGGGACAAAGTGGCAGATGATCTAGAAGGCTAACATTTGACAAAATCTGAGTAACTTGGAGATAAATTAATTGGTAAATTTCACCCTCCCCTCTCCTTGTTTTAGAAGGGTTAACCAAATTTTGGAGTGACTTTGTGACCAACTAACTAAAATTGAGTAGGATTTGATCTATATTTGGACGACTAATAAATAGGCCAGTTTTTCCATTTTTTTCAGTTCATACCATCTCTTAGATAAAACAACACTTTTTAACAAATTTTTCTTTAGAAATGTTTAAATATTCTTAAGAACACCAAGAACATTCAAACTATCTCAAAAATCAACTATGGGAAATCAATCTCAAAATCACCTCCAATTTGAGCCACCAACGCGTTTTACTATGGTAACAAACTTTAGAAAGATGGGTCACAATTGTTTTTTAATTTATTTAATTTATGAACTAGTCATTGACATTTTAAGCCGAAATGTTTCTGTTATATCATTTCCACCATTAGGATTAACTATCATAGAGAACTTACTTTCAAGATAAGAACTCCTACTTTAACACAATCCACTCAAAATACAAAATGAATTACAATCCAAGTACTTACATTTGTCAAGTTATTCATTATTATATTTATCAAATAAGGTGGAGTGTCATACACGAGGTCACAATTAAGCATATTATCAGTAAGACAATCACCATTTGGGTTCCTCCAATATTTAAGTAAGTGAAGACCTTTTCCTCCCAATGTTGCTCTAATCTTGGAGATTCTTTGGGATTCATATTTTATTCCACAAGCTGTCCAAAAGTTTAAACTCTTCAAGTTCGTAACTTGCCTTTTGGTGAAGGGTCTTGAAGAATGGTTGCCAACCGTGCTCGTATCATCCTCCCTTTCTTGGGAAGATTCATCCTCGAATCTAAACCTAAAAATCATTGAAGAGAATAAAAGTAATTCTTTTACTAGCCAAAGAAAAACACTAAAATATCAAATGGCAGATGATAATAATGATAATAAGCATAGCAAGAATTAAGAATTCTTAACTGCTGACTTTTATGATAGATCCAAGCATCATATATGTTAGAAGGATTAAATTACACACATCAATTCATTGAATTATATATGTTTTAAGAACTTTAGAATTAATGAAAAACTCTCATACTCAAAAGAAAAATTTAACATGTATGCATCAAATACCATAGGCTTTCCCATTATATACGTCACCACTAATTAAGCATGCTTGGTAGAATCAATAGGACTTTAATGGAATATAATGTTGGCTAAAGAATGAGTAGAAAAATCATATCATAGTGACTTACACTTCCCTAAGAACTTCACACTTTTTACACTTCATCACCCATTATTTATTCACTTTATGTTTCTAATCCCTTTCTCTAATCTCTTTCTCACTAACTATCTCATCTTACAAAGAATGTTTCTCTTTATTTGTATTTATATCACTTTCTCTTTTTCTTTGTGTCCTAATCACCTTTTATTCTAAGTGCAATTTCTGGTTATATAGTCATTGTATCCAATAGGGCCTCCTTACCATATTACTCTCATCGGTACCCCTTTTAACTCTATTTTCCTTCATTTAGATTTACAGTAAAGCTTAAGGTATTCACATCTATGAAAGAGTGAAACCAAGGTGAGTCATTAGATAATTGGCATGAATACCAACACATGATAAGAACTATTAAATGAAAGCTTTCTTAAGGTACCCTATATCCACCCAAAGATTGGATACAACGTCTGTGTACCGATCTATAAGACTCTACTAGCTATTTAATTCAATGCCAAAGACACCGGTGAACCTAAACTCTAATACAACTTTGTCATGACCCAAAATCAGGTCATAATGGTTCTTAAAACCCACATGTATACAATTCTATACCTATATTCAGGAGCCATCAGCAATGGTCCATAACTATAAAAAAAATACCAACAGAAAGAAAGGCCATAGAGCAAAAGAAAAAACAGAAGTAGATATATATACAACACAACACAAAACCTTATGTGAATAGAATAAGGAGCTACAAACTGAGCATCCAAAGGAAATATATACAATATAGAATCCCCTAATATACCAACTAAAGAAAAGTAGGCTAGGACAAAAATGAGATTCCACAAACTGGGGGGAGACACGATCAACTTGTATGCTCAAGATCACTATAAGTCTACAAGATATAGCATCCTAGTATGCATGATCCTACCTCCTACACTGATCCACACGTGTTTCTGCACAAAAAAGATAGTGCAGAAATACAGTTTGAGTAACACAAACAAGGGTACCCGGTATGCATCATAGGCTAATAGGGCATAAATATAGAATAAGTAAAGCAAGAAAAGGTAAATAAAATAGGTTATGGTAAAAGAAAAGAAGGAAACAAAGCTTACTATGTATCTGAAGTTGAGCAGGTACAGTTTTAGGCTAAGCACAACTGAGAAAAAGAATGTAAGGTCGACGTAAGTGGGTCTTAGTACTTCTGTCTCATAGAAACCAACTACCATGATGTTTTGAGGTAACCGAATATCGATAACGTACATGGGATCCAATTTAGTATAGAGGGTAATAGAAATAGAAAAATAAATACACTAACTACAGGTATAAAGTAAATTAAGAAGAAGATATAACCCAAAAAGTATCCCATATGACCACTGGGTGCATATAGAAAGAAAACAAAGAAAACCTACTTGATGCCCCATCCTACCAACAGGCACACAAGGGACTCACCTTTACTTCCTTCATAAGCATGGAGAGAGTACGTGAAGTGTGAAAAAATTAGTGTAAGGGGTAACAACAAGGGACAACAACTATGACTCTTATCCTATACATGAGGTCTCACCTTTATACAGTAGCTCGAAGCCTACCAGGGGAGGTCTAGCTTCCAGATAATATCCCTTGTCTTACACAAAAGGTCTCACCCCTAACGCGAACTCTCAGCTGAACATAGAAGGTCCCACCTCTAAACACAATCTCTTAGAAAAATACGAGATGTCCTACCTCAATACCACAACCACGGTGATGCATATAATTAAGAGAAATCTCAATCGAATCTTAGATTATGAAAATAGCTCCATAGCTATATGTAGTCATGGAAGTTTAGTTATAGAAAAATCTTTCCAACAATGTTCTTTTAGAAAATCCTATTTTTGGTAACATTAGGTTTTCACCATCTTAAAATATCATCGGGTCTCACCGGGTAACCCAACACGAACTAACATTATTATGCATGCAATGATACATCACAACATTCATAAATAATCTTCCATAATTGTATAGGATCTTCTAGAGGCCACAAGATAAGCACATAACTCTCCAATAGTCATAATGAGACCGTACACGTACTCCCAAGAATGAGACCACTCTCATCAAGACTAGACCAATGCAAAGTACCCCAACGCCCACTATGTCCCTTCACAGGACCCCTGAACTAGGAGAAAACACAGGGAAAATAAAAATGAAAGTGTCTACAGACTTAAAACCCATCCCAATGACTAGTCAATGTAGTACAAATACTCTAAGTAACCCAAAAAAGCTTGAAACAAGCAAAATAGAAGCCCAAGTATCAAGACACCAGAATAAGATCAAAATAGAAGCCCAAGTATCAAAAAATGCAAATACATAATATCAAGTTCTCAATTATGGTGGAATATATGTTTTTGAATGAGAGAAATAAATACGGAGACATTAATTTAAGCTAGCTGTATGGCCTCAGGGTCAACCCCACTACAGCAGAGAAAGAAGCGCAAGGGTAAAATTAATTTGCCTGTCCAAGCCTTGCCAGGACGGGCTTGCCGGGGTGAAACAAGGATCACAGGCGAGACCAACACCCCCTAATGTAACCATCACTATAGCAGCCCCTTGCCTCTTGGGAGACCTTGCAGTGGCGAACCCCTAGTCATCAAGGGAATATCGGAAGGGTGATCAAAACATCATTGGGGTGATCTACAGCTTGTAGATTTCGACATATATACAAAAATACATTGAGGGGCCTAAAACAAACATTCTTAGAACAATTTTAGCAATCCAAACATGATACTAGTGTGGAAAAAACATTCATGACATAACTTAATCATCAAAATGACCAACTGATATCATTTAGGTAGAATAACTAAAATAACCAAAATCTTACCAAGACACAACGACCCTCAAAACTGTCCCAGACACCCCAAAAGTACAAAACTGACCCAAATAGCATAAAATCAACATTCTAGATCTTATGGAAGTGTCAGAATCTTGATCTACCACTTTGATCAGAAAAATCTATCCAGTGTCAAAAATCAACTCTGGTTTGACTTAAGTTTACCAAAACAACTCAAACTCGAAAACAAAAGCTCCAGGACTTGGAGTAAAGGTCAAAATAGACTAAAATCGACATTATAGAGCTAATAGAACTTTTAGAATTTGATTTAAGCGTCTTTACTAAGAATTTACTCTAAAGTTCAGCTATTTTTAGGTTAAGCCATTAATAAAAGAAACCTAAGATAACAAGCGACAGAATTGCCAAGGAACAAAACTAATTGTCCCAACAAGTCATATGTGACTTGAGGTAGCTAAACAAAAGCTCTAAATATGATAATATACAAAAGGAAAGTAAATGACCATGCATGTCATCACATGGATACCACATGCCTTAATAATACCGTAGAATCAACCCAAAGCTCACACTTGGATACTTTGCATGCCAATTTTGCAAAGTATAGAAACGATCTTAAAATATTTATCATGATCATCCCTAATACCTGAATAAACTATGATATCATTAATGAACACAGTGAAGAAAGAACCAAAATAAAGTCAAAAACATGATTCGTCAAATCCATGAATGTTGATAGGGTATTGATCAAACAAAAGTACATGAATAAGAACTTATTTTGGCTGTAATAAGTCCTAAAGGCAGTCTTAGGTATTTCTTCTACCTTGATCTCAAATGATGGTTGAAATATCTAAAATCAATCTTAGATAACATGACTTCACCCTATAACTGGTCAAATAAATCAACCATATGCAACATAAGATACCTATTCTAAATGGTCACTTTATTTAGTTGCCGATAGGTAATACACATATTCATATACTCATCCTTACTCTTAAAAAAATATATCATAGCACACCACTAAGACAATATAGGTTGAAATAAAACCCTACCCAAGAGATCGTGATTAAAATGTATCCCCTCCAGAGTCAATACTTGTTCAATTGCCGCTATGAAAATGCATTTAGAATAAACCATATGCTCAATAGAAAACAAAATTTATAACATCAACCCTTTGACAAATCTACACACCCCTTCATCCTCTGCATGCATAATCAAGATGTGTGCTTGGAAAACTCATAAAATCTTGACTTGTATAAAGAAAGTGACATACGACCCTACTGAAGGTATGTGTACTCATCCCTTGAATTCGTTTGATACATTTATTAAATTCTGATTTGTAATTATTGATGTTATTGACTTTGTAGGCTATTTTGGGTGCCCAAAAAAGCCCTATTTCCCCCTACATTATGATCATAGACTCCATGCCTCGTGGGTGACCTATTGGTGAATGTTATTTCATTTTTTGTTGGTGGACCCCATAGTTAAATTTTTTCCTGAATTATGAATTAGCAGTCTTTATTCTCATCTTGACACCTGATTGTGTTTTGATATCATGACATCATTATGAGGCTATTTTGAACAAGAAATCTTTCACGTGACAGGTCTAAATTCATTCTTTGACATAGAAGTAGGCTATGGTCTCCCTTCTTTTGTTGGAATTGTTGATTACTATATGCTTTAAATTACATTATATATTGGGTAATTTATGGTACATATAGGTTTCATCTTGTTATTTTCCCAATTCAATTCCCATTTTTTGTGGCTTTAGAGTAGACTTTGTTTCTTTTCCTTACTTTAGGTTTCCTTTCATAGTTTATTTAATGCTACTTAATTTTAGGGTTGGAATGTAGGTAGTCTTAGCTTAAGATGGTGTAGGTACACAATAAGGTGAGTTTGATGCTTTTGGGTTTCCAAGTTGGTCTTGTATGTAGCTTCGAGGGTTATTTACCTGGTTTTGGTGCATTTATATGCATGTTTTTTATTTGATAATCTTCATTCACATACATATTCATGGATGTGGTATGGTTTGAAAGATTAATACATGAATTTTTATATTAATAAGGGAAAATGTACCACAAATTTGACTAGGTTATGCCATGCAAAGGCACTTACACCTTTCAATCACTAATTTTTAAGAAAATGTACTATTTTATACTCCTACAAGATTTATAAGGGTAGAAATCACTTATTTTGGTTTTAATAAAGGAATGGTACCACTTTAAAATTTTGTTTTCTGGTATTACTCAATTTTGTATAGTAATCCTGATGAGAGTTGATCATGGTTCTTATTTATTTTCTACCTACGAGGGGGAGATGGATTTGCCAAGTGGCCCTTTGGTAATGGCTTTGAGTATGATTTTCTGGAGTGTTGTATACACATTGCATTTGTAAGGACCCTCAATGTTATTTTTTGATTCCTTGATATTTATATCGTTTTACCCTTTCCATAGTTGCATTATGCTAAACTAAGTTTGATTACACGATTGATGCAGGAATGGGAGGAGTTATGCGTATGTTTTTTTAAATTGTGAGTTGGAAATCTTTAAAAAGTATAATATAGAACTATAGGGGATATTTGGAGTTTGGGACCTCAAAATGGAAATCTTCAAGTTCCATCAATTCTAAAATATTGATTTTGATCTAGTTTAGGACCTTTGTTTTATTTGTTAACCCATTCATGGTGATATTTAGTGGTTTTATCAGATTAAGTTAGAATTTTTAAGGAATGGTTGACCTTGGTCAACATTAAATTGCCCAAATAGAAAATCCAATGATGCCTAGGATTTATGAGGCAATTTTTAGCATAAATAAGGTATATTTTATTTTTTATAATCCTCAAAGATATATTGATCTTTCTTGTAATTTTAGTTTAAAATGGACCCTTAGTGGGTTTCAGGTCAAGAAGGCCTTGTATCCATATTTTGATGGGTTGGTTAAGTTCGGATGTCGACATTAGTATGTATACATATATGGTTTGTTTTCACAAGATCCCAAAAAAATTTTGAGGGTCCATTCAGAGTCCCTTTTGGACTTATGTTTCTACTGTTTTTCTATTGTTGTTTTAGCTCAGGACCTTCTTTGCGATTGCATGGCTAGTGTCGTCATTGCGAAGGCTAGGGATGCTAGGGGAGTGAGAGAATGGGGGTTTCCACATCATGTAGTTATACATTCTTATGCATCACGATCATGTGGCTTTGAGTCTACAATCATGTAAGGTAACTCTCCAAGTCATCGTGATTGCGTGGGCCCAAATTGCGGTCACATAGATTTCATTTATTGTGCATGCCTATCATTGGTTGAGGGTCGCAATGGCATGTAGTCACTTTTCACCAGGGACTGTCATAAGCAGAAAGTTACATCTATTTCTTTATTTTTCATGCAAACCCCGACTCAAAATCTGTATATTGACATAGTCGATCAAAGATTTTTGAAGGTATCAATTGGGTAGGTTTTTTAATCACTATTTCATAAGTTCCCCATAATTTTAACATGCTTTTAATTCAAAATTTGATGTGTTTGATCCCAAAAAAATTAAGTTAAAAGATGAACTCGAAAATGATAAAATCTTGGGATTTTTGTCACGAAATGGAATGGGTTTCTAGTAAAACTTGATATTTAACTTACCAAGTGTTGAGTAACATGATTTTACTATCAAGTTTAGATCTTGACCCCGTGGGATTAGGGTTAGTTTTTACATTAACATTGACTAATTGAGTTTAGGGTGTTAATTAGTGTATATTTCTTGTATTCCTTGTATGGTTACTAGATTTCACTTGCTTGGAGGCTAAAAGGAAGGGTAAAGCACATGAGTGAGGTATTTTCTCCCAATTAAGGAAATATAAGATTAATTGGTCCTTTTATAAAGCTTTAGTGATTACTTGCGAATTATTTGTAGTTAGGGAAAATGAATTGTTTGGAGTTTATTGTGGTAACATGTATTGGGTCAAAGTAAAGAGATTAAATGATGATGTGTTTCATGATTTGAGGCTTTGTTCTATTTTGGTGAACTAAATAACATGCCATGATCGGGCCAAAGTATATTGGGATGAAATTGTAATGAAATACCACCCCATGATTACTCAATTAAGGGAATTATATCATTTTTGTGAAACCTATTAAATATTAGGATAAAATGGGTAACTTGATGATTGTATACCTAATGATGAATTGACATATTCACTGTATTCTTATTTGATACCACTTTCCATGCTTACACTAATATATGCTTATCTTCTTTTATTATGTATGGAGATTGAATTGTGGCTGTGATTTGGGATGTATGGATCCGATGCCTATGTCAGACACACATCATTGAGATATTTCTGATATTGTTTCTTGAAGTTTTTACAAGAAGGTTATTATGGCACAGGGTTTCTTCTAGGTAGTGATTTATGACCTGATGTTTCTGCCAGGCATTGATATGATATATGAACCTGAGGTTTCTACTAGGTATTGGGATATGATGCACTGAGGTTCCTTCTAGGTATGTATTGGTAGTGAAGGCATGTATCACGATATTTGTGCATTGTATTTCATTACATTTACTTGAATATCTTCTTATCTAGATTTTCTGCCATTTCGGTTACTTGTACTTACTTGAGATTACTTGATATTTCCTTGATTGTTGATTTGATTTTATACTATTGACTATCCTGAGGTGCTTACCATGGTATTACAAATGGTGCCAATATTTCCATATGAGTGATACTTTAATCATACTTATCGTTTTTCATATCGTTGGAATGGAGTAGTCACTAGTTATTTATATTTCATATCGTTTTTCATATTTTTGATATTTCAAGATGTTTGCAGGTTTTAGTATTGGTCGGTGGTAGGAGTAGTCACTAGTTATTTATATTTATACCAGGAAAAGATGCTGCTGAGTACCATTGAATTATACTCACCCTTACTTTTTCTACACTCTTGTACAGGTACTGCAAAGGATTAATCGTGAGCTCTTTCTAGCCAGACTTAGCTGATTCTTCAAAGGTATCTAGAGGTAGCTGCTTCTAATTCACAGTCTCTGGAGTCTCTACCTTTATCTTGAAGTTTTTACTTTCTTCAAAGGACTTTAAGATTTTTTAGACATTGTACAATTTTCATTTAGTGGTTGTATAATGTGATATGTAGTCTTTGGGATATTGTTAGATGACTTCCACACTTTCTTTAGTTTATCATTTTATATATATACATTTCTTTCTGCTTTTAAATTGTCTCTAGTTTTGTTTTAAAACCATGAGTTAGGCTGACCTACTGGGCAGAAAGGTAGGTGCCATCGCGCTTGGATTTCGGAGTGTGCCAAGTTGGTATCAGATCCCTAGGTTCACAGGTCCCACTGTACATAATCCAAGTTAAGTAGAGTCTTGAGGATTGGTATGGAGACTTCTGTTACTTATCCTCAAAAGCCTATGAAAATCTAGGAAAAGATCTCCTTATTCTTTCTTTTCCATATAACATGGTTGATTCACATGTGCTAAGTTCTTGCATGTTTTCTTAATAGATGGCTAGGATCAGAGCTTCAGCCAATATAGTTGATGATCCCCTGGACATACCTAAGCCAGTTCCCAGGGGTAAAGGCATAGTTAGAGTTAGGGGCCAAGGTAAAGCCCGAGGTTGAGCTAGAGAGGCATCCCCAGCTAGGGGTCGAGCCAGGGAAATTTTAGTTGAGATGGAGATAATGGATAGGGTTGATAGGTAGGTTCCTCCAGAGTATGTTGCATCCCTTTTATTACAAGATACTTTGCTGAGAGTTCTAGTGGTGTTGAGATTATGTCACAGGGTAGTATACCTCAGGGTTTATAGAATAGGGCCGAGGCCATGATTCCAAATTAACATGTCATTCTGAGAGTTCATGATCTGGTGGGCCAGCCACCAGTGATTCCAATCGAGGTTAATTAGCCACTTGAGGTTTAGGTTCTGAAAGGATAATCGATGGTAGCTCAAAGGATGGTGGGGTAGCCACCGATTTTATATCACATTCATGAGATATATATTCTAAGTGTTGGGCTTACAGGCATAACATTTTTGCAATGTTTGATGAGCAACGGAAGAGATATGAGAGGTTTAGGAAGATTGAACTGCCGCAGTTTTAGGGTAGGCTGACTGAGGATCCATAAAAGTTTTTGACCACTTAGCATGAGCTACTCTAGAGTCTTGGGTTGGTGCAGACGCATAGGGGGGATTATATAGTTTTGAAGCTTTGAGGTCTAGCTTGATAGTGGGGGCATTCTTATGTTAATTCTAGAGTATTTCGGTCTCCTCCCATGCTATGGAGAAATTTTCTCGATATTTTATGGATAGATATG
>JBDJHY010235985.1:0-10927 GCA_039654485.1 Withania somnifera
ATGAATCACTTACGAAACTAATTCACAATTCCAAGTCCCTGTGGGTTCGATATCCGGCTTGAAAGAGCCACTATATTACTTGTTAGGCAACGTACATTTGCGTGTGGCTGGAAGTCAACACAAGCTCGAGTTTATAATTACATTTCTACCGTAGGTCTATATGAGCCCAAAATTATGATGCAAGTTTTCAGGATTATTGGTTTTAGTTTTCTAACTTTGGACGATTAGAGCAGCCTTTTCAGTGTAGGTGTACGTCACTGGAATCCATTTTATCTCCCATGGTTTTATATGTCGGTTAAGAGAAACTGCCACCTAAGGAAATAAATTCTTTTCCTTTTTGTAGTCGTATGATATGATTTTTTGTATGATAGAAATCTATATGATTTTAAAATGGTTTTTCTTAGTTCAAAATTGTATTTTGCATATCATTAGTTACATTAGAATAATACAAACTATCAATTCTTTCTATTGTTACATTCAATTGCATATATATTGAGTTCTTTATAAGAATCACTTACGAAATTAATTCACAACTCCATGTCCTTGTAGGTTCAATATTCATCTCGAAAGAGCCACTATATTACTTGTTAGACCATGTATACTTGCGTGTGTACTGGGAAGTCCAACAATTTTTAGTCTCGTTGCGGGGACTTGGCAATTAGTTAGTTTTTGATTCTTGTAAGATATTTTTTATAATCCAATTTTAACGGCTTTATCTTAGTTTATTTTATTTTTTAGGCATTATTAACAGGTAATCTGGCATAGAAGATAGATTTGGTTGAACCCTTTCAAGAACCAAAATGGTTTATACATCAACAGCGAAGGACTAAGGTGTTCTCTCATTTTGTTCCACAAGCTCAACTAGATCAACCAACAGTGGTAGTGCCTGCTGAGATGGCAGCTCCAAGATCAGTCTGTGAGGTGGCCATTCCAAGGGCCATTAATTCTAATTCCACTATACAGAAACCCACACCTGGAAGTAGATTCGAGCTAAAACAGAATATGGTACAGCATTTGCACACTAGCAGCCAATTCACTAGTATCGCTCATGAGGATCCGCAGTAACACATTCAAAAATTTCTAGAGATCAGTGATATTTACATTCCAGAAGGAGACTCACTTTATTCCCATTCTCTTTGCTAAGTGACGCAAAAAGGTGGTTAGTTGCAGAGCCAGCCAACTCTATAAGTTCATGAGAGGACTTAGTAAAGAAGTTCTTGATCAGATTCTTTCCATCTGAGTAAACAGCATGGATGAGGAGTAAAATCATAAGCTTCAGACAAAATCCGGGTGAAAATCTCTACCAAGCTTGGGAGAGGCTCAAAGCATTGTTAAGAAATTATCCTCATCATCAACAATCTAATGAAGTATTTTTGCACACTTTTATTAAGGCCTTGGAACCTAACTCAAAAATATTTCTAGACTCAGCAATTGGGGGATAGGCCTTGGAGCAAACATATGACGAAATATATTCATTACTGAATAGGATTTCCATAGGTAATTTGGATTGGAACAGAGATCTGTCAAGAGAGAATGGTATAAAGAAAACTGGTAGAGTTTTGGAGTTAGATATGGCCATACCTTTGTCAGCACAAATTTCATCTCTCCAAAACATGTTTGCACAAACTTTTGGTCAGTAAAAACAGCAGGCTATAGTGAATGCAGTCCAATCATAAGCTATGAGTTGGTGTAAGACATGTGGGGGAGATGATCATACGTCTGATGTATACAGGGCCAACCCTGACTCAGTTAACTTCATCGGTAATGCACAGAGAGGACAAGGACAACAATATTATAGTAACACTTATAATTCAAGATGGAGAAACCACCCAAACTTCACTTGAGGTGGAAGTCAAAATCAGCAGCATCAGCAAGGTCCAAGTCAGTATAGAAACCATCAGTCTAATTAGTAACGGGGAACCAAATTCAGCCATCTGAACTATGGTACTTCATAGAATGTGCAGCCTCATAATAGTAGAAAATAGATGCTGAAAAAGTTATTAGAGGAGCAGGCACAAGAAGTGAGTGACTAGCGAGACTGGAAGCAGATTTGAAGAATCAACCGATAGCTAGATAGCAACTTAAGAGGAAGATAGGGAAATTGGTTGTGTCATAAAATACAAGGCCCCATAGAGACTACCTACCAACACATACCAAAACCCAAGACAATTAAATACAGTTACAACAAGAAGCAAAGTGAAATTGCATGAGTTAGTGCCTAATAAGGCAAATCAAGTGAGTAAAGAGGTAGAAAGCAGCAATGACAAGGTAGATAGTGGTAATGAATAGGACACTAACTCTAGGTGTACAGAAACTATTACGAGGCCTCCACCACCATTCCCTCAATGGTTAAAAAAGGAAAAAGAAGATGAGTGACTCCAGAAGTTCAAGGAATTATTGGGGAAAGTGCATATTAACTTGCCAATAATTGTTGTATTACATGGAATTCCAAAATATGTCAAGTATGTGAAAGATATCATGGATAAAAAAGATCATCTTATTGAGTATGCTACAGTGGCTCTTACCTAAGATTGCACATCACGCATTGAAAATAAACTACCCATGAAGCAAAATGATCCCTACAATTTCACCATTTAAATGACTATTGGCCAGAATCTTAATGTTAGAGGGTTGTGTGACTTGGCTGCAAGCATAAATCTCATGCCAACTTGTTACTTCAGGAAAATGGGTTTGCAGAATCAAAACCCCACCACTATCATTCTACAGTTCGCCAACAGATCTTTGGTTTGACCTCTTGGTATAGTGGAGGACGTGTTAGTACAGGTGGGATCTTTGATCTTTCCTATTGACTTTATTATTTTAGCTTTTGAGCCAAATTCGAAAGTCCCATTTATTTTGTGTTGTCCATTTCTGGCCACAGGTCGTACGTTAATTAATTTGACGGCGGGATGACTCACTATGAGGACACATGACAAAGTCGAAGAGTTTGATGTTTACAAGGCCCTCAATCTACCTGCTATATATGAGAAGTTGTCAAAAATCATAGTGTATAACACAGATATAAGGTGTCAGTGCCGGTTAGTAGTGTTCCTCTATTAAGGGAAATCATGGATCAAGAAATAGAGGGATATATAGAAGCTCACAAAATGATCCAACTATTAAACCTTTCTAGCATTTACACGAAGCTCAGTATTAATGGACCACTGAATAGGTCGTTGGGCATTCTGCACCACCATTAGTTGAAAAAGCTCCCAAGTTGGAGTTGAAAGTCTTGGTCAGCCATCTAAGATATGCTTTCTTGGAGAAAATGTGACTCTACCTATGATACTTCTACTGAATTTTTCGAGGCACGGACTGTTGAAGCTTTAGAAGTATTGAAGAAGAGGAAGCAGGCTATTGGGTGGAAGATATTAGATATTTGGGGAATCATCCCTGCTTTTTGTATGCACAAACTTTTAATGGAAGAGAACTATAAACCAAAGGTGCAGCAGCAGTGAAGACTCAATCCACAATGAAAGAGGTGGTGAGGAAAGAGGTGATCAAATGGTTAGATGCAAGGATTATTTTCCCAATATCCAATAGTAAGTGGGTGAGTCCAGTTCAGTGTGTCCCTAAAAAGGAAGGAAAGACCATGGTGAAAAATGCTAAAAATGAGCTAGTGTTGAATTGCACAATCACCTGTGGAGAATTTCTATGGACTACTATAAAATCAATAAGGCAACCCGCAAGGATCATTATCCAATCCCCTTTATAGATCATATGCTTGAAAACCTTGCAGGCCAAGACTACTTTTGCTTCTTGAATGGATATTTAGGTTATAATCAAATATCCATAGCTCCTGAAGATTAGGAGAAGACCATATTCATATGCCTATTCGGTACCTACACTTTTCGGCTCATGCCCTTTGGGTTGTGTAATGCGCTGGCTACTTTCCAATGGTGCATGATGACCATATTTAGTGATATGATGGTTGATTTTGTTGAGGTCTTCATAGATGATTTATCGGTTTATGGGAGGTCTTTTAAGGTGTGCTTACAAAATCTTGATAAATTCTTGAAGAGATGTGAAGAAACACACTTGGTGTTGAATTGGGAAAAATGTCACTTCTTGGTAAAAGAAGGCATTTTTCTTAGGCACAAGGTGTCCAAGGCGGGTTTAGAAGTAGACAAGGCAAAGACTGATATGATTTCATAATTACCACACCCCATCACAGTGAGAGGGGTGAGGAGTTTTCTCGGACATGTTGGGTTTTATAGAAGATTCATTCTTTATTTCTATAAAATCTCTCAGTCCTTATGTAGACTTCTTGAGAAGGAAGAACAATTTGAATTCTGTACTGAATGTTTGCAAGCCTTTAACCAGTTGAAAAAGACTTTAATGGAGGCTCCTATTCTTGTTTCTCCCAACTGAGAGTTGCTTTTTGTATTGATGTGCGACGCGAGTGATACTATCGTAGGGATAATACTAGGACAGAGTGCTAGAAAAGCTTTGGATAGCACACAGGTGAACTACATTGTTACTGAAACAGAGATGTTAGCATTGGTTTATGCATTCGATAAATTTAGGGCCTACCTAGTAGGTACTAAAGTCATTATGTATACTGATCATGCAGCAATTTGGTATTTGTTTAATAAGAAGTATACTAAATTGCGGTTGATTAGGTGGATCCTTTTTCTAGAAGAGTTTGATCTTGAGATTCTCAATCATAAAGGTTGTGAAAATCAAGTGGCTAACCACCTGTCTCGATTGGAAAATTATGAGCACGTTGAGGAACAGAGGCAAATTCAAGAAGAATTTTTGAATGAACAACTAATACACTTATCAATACAAAAATTTTCTTGGTATGCTGATATAGCCAATGTATTGGTAAGCGGAGTTTTTTCACCCAGAGATACAAGCCAACAGAAAAAGCACCTGAGCCATGAATGTAAATTCTGCTACTGGGATGAGCCAGTTTTGTATAAACAAGGTACAGATCAGCTCATTTAGAGGTGTACGCCAGAGTATGAGATGCAAGAGATTATTACTAAATTTCATGCCTCACTTTAAATGGGGCATCATGGAGGGGAACGCACCGCGTACAAAGTACTACAGTCAGTTTTTTCTAGCTGTCTTTGCTTAGGGATGCAAATGAGTTTGTTAAGAGGTGTGACGAATTTCAAAGGATGGGGTCCATCTCCAAATATCATGAGATGCCATTGAATAACATCTTTAATGTAGAGATATTTAACATTTGGGATATTGACTTTATGGGTCCATTTCCTCCATCACATATGGACAAGTACATTCTCATAGCAATTGACTACGTTTCAAAATAGGTGGAAGTAGCCTACCCACAAATGATGCGAGAGTGGTACTCAAGTTCATGAAGAAACAAATCTTCAAAAAATCTAGAACTCCACAGGCAATGATTAGTTATGGTGGGTTACACTTCAAGAACGTATGGTTTAAAGGCTTGTTCAGCAAGTATGGGGTGCCCCATAAGGTAGCCACTGCCTATCACCCCCAAACTAGTGGGCAAGTGGAGGTATCGAATAGGGAAATCAAGTAGATCCTTCAAAAGACAATTAATGTGCAGCAAAAGGTTGGGCTGAGAAGCTCGATGATGCCATGTGGGCATATAGCACTGCGCATAAAACTCCTATTGGTACCTCACCGTATTGATTGCTTTTTGACAAATCTTTCACCTTCCAGTTGAATTGGAGCATTATGAATATTGGGATGTTAAGAGGTTGAACTTTTACTTCAAGGCAGCAAATGAAAAGAGGATGTTCCAGCTACTCGACCTTGATGATTTCAGGCTAAATGCTTATGAAAATGCCAAAATCTATAAGGAGAAATTAAAAAAATGGCATGATAAGCAGTTTGTTGAACGATCCTTCGAGCTGGGTCAACAAGTGTTGTTTTTAAATTCACGGTTGCAGTTATTCCCAGGAAAATTTCCCTCTAAGTGGATGAGGTCATTTAAAGTAGTAAGGGTTATTATGTATGGAGCCGTTGAACTGCAAGACTATAAATTCAAGAAACTTTTTTTGGTTAATGGCCAACGGGTCAAGCATTATTAGCCCAAAGTAGAACATGGGGAGACATCCATCAACATGGTGGATGCATGAAATTACATGGGTCGTTCCATGGCATAAAATAAGGCAATATGCGGGAGGCAACCGGTGCTTTGTAAGTATTTATATTTTGTTTCTATTTTATTTTTTAAATTTTTTTGATGTTTGATAGGTGCATGACGATAAGGAAGCATCACGATATTTTTAGAATGAAATTTGTCTTAAAAATATCAAGTATGGATTGATCACAATGGCAATCACGCCATGATGCACATTATGATCAATCGCTGGAAAGATGGAGTTTCACCATGATGGGCATCATGACGTGATGCTTATTATAGTGAGACACTGGATAGTTGGGAGTCCCACCACGATGGGAATCACATCGTAATGCTTATCATGGTGAGACCCTAGATAGTCAGAGTTCCATCACGATACGCATCACAACATGATGCTTATCGTGATGAGACTCTGGAAGACTAATTTGACCATCACGATAGGCATCACGACGTATTGCTTATCGTGATAAGAAATTTTTTAGTATAGCATACCATAATGATACATATCACGTTGTGATGGAGTATTTTTTGGTTTAAAAAAATATTTTAATCCACTTAATCCACCTGACCCGGTTGGATTCTTTAAATATCCCCAAACCTTATTCTTTCCCCCTATTCTAAAAAGGCTAAACATAATTTTCTCTCCATAACCAAGAGCCAAAAGCTAAGTCTTTTCTTCTTCTTTCTCCCTCAACCATCATTACTTCAAGGTCAGCAAGCACAGGTATGCTCTTTGTCTCTACTCTCTTATCTTTCATGGTTTATTTTATGGAGTAGGTGGGTGAGGTATATTTTCTACCATGGGTATGCACCTACTTATATTGGTAATACTTTTCTCTTGTGTGCCATGAATATTTTTTAAACATGAAACTTTGGTTATGTATGGTGTCCCTTAAGTATAGTGTGGAAGACTTGATGGTGACGACTACTTGTGATTTTGGGGAGTGAATTAAATGAATCAATTGGTGGGGAGAATATTAAATTGCTTTGTGTGTGTCCATATCTAATTTGGAAGTAGTTTGTATAAGTTATTTGATTTCAATATTCTCATCAGTATAGTTTATGTCTTTGTCATACGCATAGCATAAATGTAAGTTATTCATTTTGAAACTAGCGGAGTGATAATTGTTGATACATGTCACCTTTGAAAAGCACATTAAAAAGGGAAATCTGAATACCTTGCAGTATATGACCAACACACCTTATGTGTTTCTGCACTATAAGTGGTGCTTTAGTGCATGTTAAGTTGATTTGATAGGCGTAGTAGTTGAGTGAGGGGTAGTTGTCACCACCCCACCATTGTGCATCATATATAACATATGTTAATTCTAAGCATGAGGGATAATTGGGGGTAATTTAATCATGTAATTGGAGGTTGTCATTAGGTCCATTAGAGGACGTGCACACACTTACACACTGGGGGTCGGCATTGTAATCATTAGGAGAAGTCTGACGTACCCTTTATGTATTCATTGTCTAGAGTATAATGTTATTCATTTTTAAGTGTGGGTGGTACCCCACCCATTTGTTTTCCTATGTGTTCCTTTGGCATTGCGAATACTTGTTTTATTTGCAGGAACATGCCTCCTAGACCTACCAAGATAGGTCATTCTAAGAAAGCCATCATAGTTGGCTCGAGTTCTTCGTGGGCAACCTCTAAAAGAGCTTGTGCCTCTTCTTCTAAGGAGCCAAATCATGTAGCCCCTCCTACGGTAAAAATACAACAATTTGGCATAGCTATAGTGTCGATTCGAGAAAAATATGGTACCATCAGAACTCCACATGTTGGTACCTCCCTATCGACAAAATTGACAGGGATAGTTTGGCAACAGAGCTACCCCTAATATTCACCTGGGTCCTTCATCTTGGGTTAGATTTCATATTTGAGGATCAAGGGGAGTGTAACTTCGACTTGGTCTTGGAATTTTGTGCTAATAGAAAACCAAGAGAGACAGATGAGGTAAGGGTGAAAGGACGCACTTTTTAGTTGACAGCGGCCTTTGTCATTAATCTTTTAAACACCAACAATGAGGCTGACATGAATCTATTGAGGGAATTATGGAGACACCCTCCATACCAGCAAATACGCCACACCCTTTAAGGTGTAAATTCACAGGTCTGATGGATTCGGGATGCTCTAGGGCATCACTCAGCCCTTTCTTTCTCTCACGTGAACAAGAAAGCCCGGTGCTGGCTCAAAATAGTTAACCATTATCTAATGCTAATAAATTATTATACCACCATGATACACGATAGAATATGCCGGTCTATGCACTGATGAACAGCATGGGGATTAATATAGGTGGGGTGATAAGAGTTGCCATGTAAAAGGCCAAGTACAATAGGCGGTGGAGAATAGTTTTAGAGGCATGATCACCCAATTTTTATGAAGAAAAGAACTCTATGAAGATCCCATATATGTTATCCATCTTCCTCTAGCTTAAGCGGTGGATGTCACTAGAAGTAAAGTTACAACTGAAAGTGGCGGTAGACAAAAGTTAATGCAGTAGGAGCGGAATGCAATGTATGAGAGCTATTTCAGGTTGTATGGAACTGAAATGCTAAATCTTTGTATTGGAGGGAGACTTGAAACAAAGGATGAAATAAATGCAGTCCACTTACAGTACCTGTTAAATGATCATGTCCATACAATATGCAGAATTGGGCCCCCTTTTATCGAGTGCATTGATGATGATGTCCCCACCTGATATGAATATGCATCAGGGGACTCAGACAATAAGGAGTAGAGTGATATCGACATTAACAATGCTTCGGGAGATGCTAAGCCCATGGGTAAAGAAGAAGGTCTTCCATTCTCTGACCCGGAGAACATGGACGACTAACCAGGGAGTTTTAAGCCTTATCTTTATCTTATTTTGTGCACTTGAGATAGTGCTTGATTTTTAAGTGTGGGGTGGGGCTAAAATATCCTTGGTAAGTGTATAATAATAGGATGTTAGTATGACATAGGTTGTGTAATTTCAGTTGTTCAATTCTAGGGTTTTTTTTTTTTTACGTTCCTTATTTTTTATTATCGGCTCTTTTCTAAGGATAGTCCCCTTGATCCAGAATTTTGTTTTATTTTCTTTTTCTTCATTGAATTAAGGAATCTTCTTGATGTTGGATGGATGATGAACATCTTAAGAAAAATCCATCTTAGATAGGAATAGCATAGGTGGAACCCTACAGTGATTGTAAATACTTAGTGCTTTAGATATTATCCCTAACTTTGAAAAAACAAGTAACTTTGAACTACAAATAAGTACAATGCGTAGGTTACCGGGTGATATATACACATAATATAGTTCTTAGCACTAAATAGAACTGTGTCTTAATAATGAAATATCATTCAATGTGTTTTTATTTGGGGCTTATCTTTTATATACTATTACGTGAACCAATGTGCCAAGTGAGGTAAGATGCTTGCATTTTCCATGTCATGTATTTTAGTCTAGAACTTTCTCTGCATGTTATCGAAGCGAAATAAAAAGTATTGCTTTGACTTGCAAATGATATAGGCCCTTGTTGTTATGTTTATAAAATTTTAGCCCATTCAGATATATATCACTAGTCAGCCCGTTGAGCCTATTTGTCTATTCTTGGGTAGCGTAACTTTTCTTTTATCCTGTTTATTGAATTTTTGTTTTTGCACCCTGCTTCCTTTAGCACTGGTACAGAAATCGTGGTTGGAGTAAAATATGAATAGATAAAAAGGGAGAAAAGAAAGGGGTACAACTGAGCATAATATATGCAACAACCCTCCTAGAGAGAGTGCTGCATGTTAAGAAAATAGCACTTAGGAAAAAATGACAAGAAAAATAAAGAATAAATAAAGTGCTGAAAATAATGTAAGTATAAAGGTATTCTTATTATAGGGTTAGTTGGTTAGTAAGTAAGAGATTTGAAAAAGGTTGAAAGAATTGAAGAAAAGAATTAATGATTGTGGAAGTGAAAAGTATAAAGTGCTTATGGAAGTGTAAGTCACTTGTATAAAAGTTCTCCTACCCGTCCCTTAGCCTATCTTACAACCCATTAAAAGTCCTATTTGATTCTAGTCAATGCATGCTTAATTAGTGTAGATGTACATAATGCGCAAGCATATGGTACTTTGTTGCATGCATGTGAGATCTTTGTGAGTGTGAGGGTAGGGCATAATCGCTACAAAGTCCTTATAATGATAGTCAATTCTATGAATTGACAAGAGTCTGGACTATTCTTTCTTGTGAGGGAACACTTGAGGAATCATGGTATACACAATTGGTTTATTTTAGTTAAATGTCAAGTTGGCCTACTGATGAGTGGTCAAAACACCACTTATTACATCCAAATGCATAGTTAAATTGAAAGTTTTCATCATTACTATGTCCATTTCTAACATTCATTTGATGAGTATTTCAGGTAAATGCATGTCTTTTGGAATGACCAAGCAAATGAAGCTGAAACGATGAATTAGAAGAAATAAAGCGTCCTCAAGGAAATGGAAAAAGGAAAAATACAACGAGAACACTGGAGAAGACGGCGGATAAACTGCCCAAGATGACAGACCCCTGCACAAGATGGTGGTCCGCCGCCATCCCCTCCAGTCTTGGTTCAAACACTGCCAGAAATCGCGGTCCAATAGCGGTCCACCATCCCAAACGGCGATAACGTAAGTTGATCACCGTAATAGATATTTGAGGCTTTAAAGTGATATTTCTTCAACTTCATTGGCATAACACACGATCCCAGATCAGAGACGGACATAGAGAGACACCAACAAGAGTGGATTTGTTCTTAGGCTTCTTCACACCTCAAGAAAGGGGCACCACACCACCACTACACATTTGGGTGAAGATTTGGATGACACCA
>JBDJHY010235995.1:0-10927 GCA_039654485.1 Withania somnifera
TTTGAGGTAGCTGAAGGTGCATGAGCATAACTACCCTACTCATGTGCAATAACATCTTTAAATTTGAAGGCCAAAAAAGGATAACTGAAGTACCTTGTGTGTCCCCCATAAAGTAAAGCATAGAATTTATCTAGAATATCATTCATCTCGCTTTTTGACACACACTTTCTGATAAGCTGATTTGATTCTTGCTTATACAAGAATGGCTCATCCCAGAAGTAGAATCTATAGTCATACTTAGTTGCTTTCTCTACTGACTGGTGACTCCATGTGGAAAAACCCCATTCTAGTACATCCACTATATCTGCGTACCAAGGAAAATTTTTGTATCGATATGTTCATCGCTTTTTAATTAGGAAATTCTTCCTTAATTTGTCTTTGCTCCTCAATTTGCGAATGATCCTCCAATCTATATAGATGATCAACAATCTAATTTTCAAAACCCTTGCGGTTGTGAATCTCAAGATCAAATTCCTAATTCAATAAGATCCACCGAATCAACCGTGTCTTTGCATCTTTCTTATCAAACAAATATTGGATCCCTACATGATCCGTATACACTATCAAATTATTTCCTACTAGGTAGGCCGTAAATTTTTCAAATGCATAGACCAAGGCCCATATCTCCCTCTCAATGACTGTATAATTTCCCTGAGTTACATCAAGAGACTTGCTATGATAATAAATAAAGCGGATCATCTTGTCCTTTCTCTATCCAGAACTGCTCCCACAAAAGTTCAAAAGGTAGCTCCCAATAAAGAGCAATGAGTATAGGAACTTTAGTTAGTGTCTTCTTCAGTTGTTCAAAATATTTCAAGAACTCATTTGAGAATTCAAATTTCACATCTTTTCAAGAAACCTGCACAGTGGCCTAGAAATCTTTGAGAAGTCACGCATAAACCTGCTATAGAACCTTGCGTGCCCTAGAAAACTCTGCACTTCTTTCACTATGACAAGTTGTGCTAACTCAACAATCACGTTAGTTTTTTCTTTGCAAACTTTCAAGACAACCTTGGACACCTTGTGACCAAGGACAATGACTTCCTTAACCAAGAAGTTACATTTCCTAATTAAGTACCAAGTGAGTTTCTTCGCACCTAGCTAGTACCCTTTCCAGATTCTGCAAACAAACTTCAAAAGAATCACCATAAACTGAGAAGTCATTAATAAAAACATCAACAAAGTCATCCACCATATAACTAAAAATAGCCATCATGCACCGTTGAAAGGTAGCAAGATCATTACACAACCCAAAGGGCATGTGCATGAAAGCATAGTTACCAAATGCACATGTGAAGGTAGTCTTCTACTATTCTTCAGGAGTTATGTAAATATGATTGTAACACGAATATCTATCTAGAAACCAAAAATATTCTTTGCCTGCATGTTTTTCTAGCATTTGATCCATGCATAGAATGGAGGTAATAAACCATTTGAGTTTCCTCATTAATTTTATGATAGTCCATACAGATTCTCCAAGCAGTGACTGTGCGAGTAGAAACAAGATCATCTTTATTATAAGTCACCACATTCATGAATTCCTTTTTAGGGACGCACTGTACTAGACCGACCTATTTTCTATCGGATATAGGAAACACAATTCCTGCATCTAGACATTTTGTTACTTCTTTCCGCATTACCTCTTTTATTAGGGGATTCAATCGCCTGTTTTATTTTACTCCCAGTTTATAGTCATCTTTCATTAAAATCATATGCATACAGAATGCAGGATTGATTCCCTAAATATCAAACATTTGCAATCTAATAGCCTGCTTCTTTTTCTGTAACACTGCTAGATCTTCAACAACTTGTGCCTCGGATAATTCGGCAGCTAGTATAACTGCCAGAGTTTTGCCTTCACTAAGAAAGCATACTTCAGATGGCTAGGCAAGGCTTTTAACTCCAACCTTGGAGCTTCTTCAACACATGAATTTTAAGGAGGTCCAAGAGGACTATTTAACGGGTCGTAATATTTTTTCTTTTAATAGACATAAGAAAGATCTAATATTTGGATCATATTATAAGCTTTAATATGTCGCTCAGTTTCTTGACCAGTAATTTTTCATTTTAGAGGATCACTAGTAACAGGCAATTACACTTTATTGTCTTTATTAAACACTATAATGGAAGAAAATTCCTCTTACACTGCAGGTAACTACAAGGCTTTATACACATCAAATACTTCAACATTATCATAAGCCCTCATTGTTAGTTTCCCCGCGTCCATATCAATCACAGAATGACAAGTGGCGAAAAATGGATGCCCTAAAATAAATGGGACTTCCAAATCTAGTTCGAAATCTATAATAATAATGTCCATTTGAAATATCAACGATCCCACCTATACCAACACATCTTCGACTATCCCAAGAGGTCTGGCTAAGGATTGATTAGCCTAATATAAAATAATTGTGGTGGGTCTAGGATTATCCAAACCCATTCTCTTGAAATAACAAGTTGTTATGATATTGATATTCTCACATAAATCACATAACCCATGAACAATGGGAGTCTAGCCAATAGTAATCTGAATAGTAAAGCCACCGGATCATTCTTCTTACTGGCCAATCTATTTTGAATGTACTATGGCCTGCTCTGTGAAGAGATATTTTTTTGCCACAATGTCCTTCACATACATTGCATGTTTTGGAATTCCCTGCAAAACATCAATCAAAGGCAAGTTAATATGAACCTGCCCTAGTAATTCCATAAGCTTTTGGACCCCCTCTTCTTTTTTCTGCTTTCTCAATCTCTAATGAAATGGTGGTGAAGGTCTCACAACGAATGTTTCTTTCCCAGACTTAGTGTCTTTTTCCTTGACACTTTCTATAGAGGCACTAACTACTTCAACTGCAATGTAATTCTTATTGTCAATGCATTTACTTGTCTCGAGTTTTGGTCTATATTACTTGGACGACCCCCTTGGGGCCTCGTATTTTATAACACATCCATCAGTCCCATCTACCTTTCCAATTACTTAGTTATAAATTGTTTATTTTTCATATCTGCCCATAGCCTAGCTAGGTTCTCACTATCATGTGGCTACACTACAAGAAATTTTTATAGCATCTCTTCTGTACTATTATCTAGATGTTCATTCTGCGGATTACCACAATTCTGTTTCTTAAAACATTGCTCCGTACTACTAATTTGGTTGTTGATTTCTATAATGGTGTAATGACCAGCTAGGTCATTTCTTGGATTTTCATCTTTTCCTATGCTTAGAGATGTTTGGTAGTTTTCGCAAGTCATTTATGACTTACTAGGATTGGTAGCTCAGTGCCCTAGTAATTTATTTGCTGCTTGTCTCAGTTTTCCTATTTTGAAGTTTCAGTTTAAAAATAATGGAACTTGAGAGTGAAATAGTAGTAAACGCACTTGGAATCGAATTCTAACATGTCTAAATATCGACTTTGGTCTAGATAGACCTTAAGTTTATGTCCTGGCCTTTTCGTTTTGAGTTTGTATTGTTTTGTGGAAATTCAGCCCAATAGAATCTCATTTTGGAGCCTGGTTGGTCTTTTGATGATCATAGTGTCAGATCAAGATTCTGTCATTTCCATCAGTTCTGGAATGTTCAATTTGGGTTAGTTGAGCCATTGGTTTTCTTCTTAGGGTACCAGGCTTATTTTGAGTAGATTTGTGGAAGTCCTTAGTTAGGCTCATTTTTTATCCTTATGGGATGGGTATATTTAGCTTAAATGGATTTGAATGGTCATTTTATCAATCCTGTTGAGTTTATGGGATATTTTCCATCCAAAATGCACTTTCGGTTTTTTATAATTGGAATTTGGATGCTCGTTTTAGACCCTTCAAGTTTTCCCATTTTCCTTGTATTGTTGCAGGTCACATACTGCACCAACAACCCTTGGTTTGCCCCTGTGCCCAAGGGGCCTCCCTAGAAAAGTTCACCCCTTTGCCCAAGCAGCCGCCCCAGTGAGGTCGCACCTGCAGCCAAAAGGGCACCCCTGCAACTCTCTACACTAATAAATAGGGGATCTCCACTTAAATTTTCCAACTTTTGGATTTTGTTTCTTTGCTTGGGTCTCAGGTTTTGGAGTTGGTTTAGGGTGTTTAAAGCCAATGGAATTTGCGTGGGTGATCGTGGTAGTTCGCGGTGCTAGGTTTTTTGGGTAATTCTCCTAATTTTTGCTTTTCTTTAATTGTGCAAAATGTTTTTATTTCATAATTTTAGACCTAGTTTTACGCTTTAATTTTATATCGCATTAAGCTCAAATTTGGACCATGAGTCCCCCAAGTTTAAGGTTACACACTAGTATAATTAGTTTGTTTTTTTTGGGCTACGAGACCCACTTTCTGACCAGGGTTTCTAATTGCAATATAGGTCTTATTATTCATATTTTGATCCCTTGACTTTTAATTTGTTTAGTTTTTGGTTGTATCAACTATGTTGGAGCTTCGGGTTCACCATGCTTGCACTTCGGGGATTTCCACCGACGTCCAGGTAGGCTAAGTTTATTTTTGGTGCATTGTAGACTGGGTTGATATCATTGCAATTGTGATATGGCTAGTAGTTCGGGCTGGGTTTTTTAGGTTGATCATTGTATTTTTATTAATATTTTTGTTAGATTTTGGGGGCCTTTGAGAGGGCATAGAGGGAGAAGGGTTGTATGCCCGAGTCAAGGTTCAACCATGTGGAGGCCACATATCTTGGGAACAATTTTAACTGTAATGCAACAAGTGTTGTGAGATGAGCTCTTACTTGGTGGCCTTTGGCTGATCCTAGATTCCGTTTACTTTCCGTTCCATTGTTATTCATCTTATTATTATTGATGTGTTGATACTCTTACATATTTACTTTTTAGGCTAGATACTTGGCTCTAATAGCGGGAGAGGACCCAAGACATGGCACTAACGTTATGAGGGCGAGGCCCTGATTTTCGGCACTGATAGGGTGTGTATGTCTGATGTTGATTATTGACACTAATAGGGGGTTTGTTTCCAATGTTGATTATTGACACTGATAGGGGTTGTATGTCCCATGTTGATTATTGACATTGACAGGGGGTGTGTGTCTGATGTTGATTATTGATACTGATAGGGGGTGTGTTTCTGATGTTGATTATTGACACTAACAGGGGGTGTCTGTTCGATGGTACTGTTCTACTTTACTTTCCTACGCCCTTGTGTATTTTCCTTAGAATGGTGTGTGCTCGCCGGGCTTAATGGGGGCATCACGATTGGTTTTTCTGTGTTGATTCTGCTTACCAGAAGGATGGGGCGCTAGGTGGGTTTTGCTATGATGTTTGTACCTACCGGTGGAATGGGATGCCAGGTAGATTTTGTGTGTTTACTTTTTATTCCTTATTTAGCGACATTCTTCTACTCGATTTTTATTCGTGGCTCATTCTTATATGGCATCATGAGTAGTCGGATTTGACTGAGCTGTAGTCGGGTTTGACTAAGCTGGAATATAGATGTTTCCTTACTTTATTTTGGGTTTTGGATATTAGTCACTGTAGATGGAATCTACCATGTTTAGTTCCTATAAATCTATACTGGCACGTCTGATATCTTACTCCTCTTCTTATTATTAACTTTATTGTTTGTTTTTCTGCTTTTATAATACAATTGACCTATTTTAGTTCCTCGCATTTTATTTTAACCCAGTTGGCTGATGATGTCTATTGGTACCTTGTTTGGTACTCCTGCTGCACTTCTATTACTTTTTATGTGGTGCAGATACTGTCAGGGGTTATTAGTGACGCTGTGATTGTGCGGAGTAGATTTTGCCGACTGCGGAGACTATGTTGAGCTTTGCCGTCTGAGTCGATTATGGTTTCCCTGATTCTGGCTTGCTTTATTCAGTATATAGCAAGCCCTATATTGTATTATCTTTTCAGAAGTTATTTGTATATTGTATCTTATGGTTTTTTTATAGTAGCTCTATATGCCACTAACACCAGGTTTTGGGATTTGGGTTATGTATGATTTCCTTCATATTTTTGTTCTTTATGTATTGTTTATACTTTCATTTGCTACATTGGTTGTTTTGAGAGTATATAGCCCATTACACATAGCTTCGAGCTACAGGATTTGGCTTGTCTACCGGAGGGTTGTAAATGCCATTATCACCTGAGATTTTGGTTCATGACAACTGGCCTGGACCATATTGATGTGGTTGTTTCTAATTTCCACCCCAAGAGAAGTTCGGATGGTTTTCCATTCTTGAATTGTAAGTATTATCATAATATTGCTACCCTGCTCCTCTATGTGCATTGCCCACCAAGCTAAATAAATCAAGATTTCCCCCTTAAAAATCAGAAATATGATCACCTCCACCACATGTTTCATACCAATTAGAAGCCAGAGATTGGACTGCATTAACTGCAACCTGATGTTATTGTTGCCCGAAATCCTAAGAAAACATCTTCATTTTGGTCTTGATTACATGTGGCAATCCTATTCAATAAAGTGTACATCTCTCCATAAGTTCTCTCCAAGGCTTGTCCCCCCGCTACTGAATCAAGCAATATTTTTGAATTTTGTTCCAGTGCCTCATTAAAAGTATGCAACAACACTTCATTAGAGTAGCGATGGTGAGGGAAACTTCTGAGAAATATTTTGAACCTCTCCCAATATTGGTAGATTTTCACCAGGATTTTGTCTAAAGCTTAAGATTTCACTCCTCAACTTTGATTTCTTCCTAGATTGAAAGAAACAAAAAGGAGAAATTTCCAATACAGGAGGGGGAAAAAGAGTTGAAGTGTAACTACTATCAATGGGGTCTAACTGCAGAACTATATAGGGAAATAGAAATACAAACATAGTATAAGGGCACTAGACACTACCTCTACAACTTAAAATTGAAGAAAAGTGAGCATACCTATACTCTAGTCAAGGCCAATACCAATGAGATTGTAAATAAAACACATGTAAAATAAGCAAAGTAAGAATGTAACTAAGTGAAGATCAGGAAATAAACACACAAAAAACACCTGATGCCCCATCATGTCGATAGGCACAAATAGGATAACAAACCATCGTGACTCTCCACTTAAGCCCATTGAGCAAAAAAAAATGCGAGAATGAATGCATGTGGGGGGGGGGGTGTTAGAAAGTAAATTTGATTAGTATCAGCTACTGCCAAATCCCTACAGTCCATGACCCTTAGTGCCAAACCATACAAAATCATGGGTTCCCTGACCATTAGTGTGAAACCATACAGAACATGGGGTCCTTGATTCTTAGTGCCAAAACCATATCCCTGAACCTTAGTGCCAAAAACATACAATAAAATGGAGTTCCTAACCCATAGTGCCAAAACTATATCGTAACATGGGGTCCCTGACCCTTAGTGCCAAAACCATACCATAACATGGGGTCCCTAACCCTGAGGGCAAAAATCAAGGGTCTTCACCTATTAGTTCAACATGTAACCTTTTGAGTAACAATGCATCATTCATGACAGTTAAAAACTCTTCCTGTTATACTTGCAAATAGAGCCATCCATAGGGTAGTCATGGTATACGTATAAGTAAGGAAATCTCCATTTTCATTAGTTATTAATCAAGGGAAATCTCCAATTTTAATTGGTTAACTGAGACTATAAAGCTACCATATCCCCGGGACACTCCCGTGCTCAATCTACTAGATGTAATAAGTGTAAAGATACATGAGGTGACACAAAAATAATAAAAGATAAGGGCTCAAACATATCTAAATGGATTGGCTAAAGGCCACAATCTAAGAACTCTTCTCACTCGCTCGACATAAGGGCTCAAACATATCTAAATTGAACGAGGCGACTCTTAGGGACCCGAACAATCGCATATAACCCACGCCATCTACTCCCCTTCATGGGACCATCCAAAACTAGTAAAAGAGTAATAATTTATCTAAATTGAGGTGATCAACCTAACAACCACCCACACATCTAGCCATATCAACAAAAATAATAGAGTAGCTTAGTCCAGAAAGTCCTCATTTTACAAAAAAAAAAACATTTGTGTTTATTGGGGAAAGACATGCACTCGGTAATCAAAGTGAGAAAATGAGTGAACCATACCGGTAAAGTGAGTAAATATGCTCAAAGACTGCTCACAAAGTTGAAACAACAATTCACCTAGTCGGAGACACATTCAAGCACGAAAATATAGAAAAAAATGGAAGATCTACTGTGAGATCTTAAAGAAGCTTTTTGGGGGAATAAAGATTCAATAATTCGACGGTAATGAAACCAAGAAAGAACATCCCAACTGAATTGAGCTAATCCACTTGCTACACCCTTAATTTTGGAGGTGAAAGAAAAAGAGAAGGGGAGAGAGTTTTTGGAAGAGGGATGAGGAAAATGAAACTGGAATAGAGTTGAAGGTTTATAAACTAGATACAACATAGAGTGAACTCTTGAACCACCGCGATCGTACTATGTGGAAAAAAAGAGGAATTGGTGTGTCCATGGTAGAACAACGCATTTACACCAAAGGGAGGATACACTGGTTTTGGGTCGGAAACGCTGGCTGCTTGTGGGGTTGTGCCCATTCTCCATTTTTAGTGCCATAATACGAATGGGGTGTGTTTGCACTAATCACTTGGAACCTTCAGAAAATCTACAACAGCCTAAATTTTTGAATGAAGGTCCAACAAAAAAACCCAAATATGAATTTTCAGTGGAAAGTATATTTTTTATTTAAAAGAATTGAGAAAATTAAAACAGAAGTCATTTTAATGACCAAGACACCCAAACCAAAACTAATCAAAAGGAGAAATTTTCCAACTTTTCACAAACTAGCCCAAAACGAGTCTGGACACCCCGGGAAGCAAACTAATGACTTAACTAGAAAAAAATCATCATTACAGAGTGGATGGAATTGATATAATTTTGATCCAGAACTCTAATCACCAAAAGACCACCTAGGCTTCAAGATGAGCTTTAGCTGAACTAAATTTTCGCAAAATAGCTCAAACTCAAAATAAGAACCCTGAGACACAAACTTAAGGTCCATAAAAAAAATACCTCAATATTCTGGAGCCAAAGGAACTGTTAAATTCAATTCTTAGTGCGTTTAGTAGAAATTCACTCTAGAATTCCTCCATTTCAAAACTGAAACTTCAGAAAAAGGAAACTAAGTTAATGGATTATAGAATGATAATGGGTTATAGAATTACCAGGGAATCGAACTAATGGCCCCAACAAATTGTAAATCACTTGGGAAAGCTATCAAAAATATCTTAATATAGAAAACGATGAAAAGCAAGTCCTCATGTGTCCAATAATTTGGATCCCCTTCATTCACATCATAAAGTAAGTCCTTATGTGTCCATATAGCAACCTTAACATGCCCTACCACTAAAATGTCACAAGGAGTGATACACAAGATATAGGAAACAAGAATGACCTATAGACTCTCAGTATAAACCAAAATATTAGGATTCATAATTTGACTCCCCTACTATGATATCACATCATTATTGTTGAAAACAAAAGTTGGGAGGGCATCGACAAGTATGGGATAGAGAGAAGGATCAATCACATATAAAGAAAACTCCACCCATAAGAAAAAATCATAATTCCTATAAGGAAATTTAGAATAGGATTTAGAAACATACCTCTAGTAGAAAGCCTAGTGTTGGTTCCTTTTACTTCTACACTTTGGTCATATGTTCCTTCATCCTTTATCATAATTTTTGACCTTGATGTTTTGTCCACCTCATTTTTTCTTAGGATCTACCTTGGTAGGAGACTCCTCCTACTTCATCACAAGGAAATAAGGTTCACCCTTCCATGTTAAGCATCTATCAACATAAGGGAGTTGGTTAGAGATACTCCCTTGAGTTGATCTTTCTTTATTTTTCTAAAGTTGATACTCCTTAGACAAGAGTCCCTTTTGAATTCCAATTCTATTTAGGGAAATCTTTGGAATTAACTTTGAGATTCATCTCTATGTCACCCTGAAAAATAAAAGATAGTAACTTGGAAAAGTACTAGTCCCCCAATTAGTATTCATTAAGGTTATCCAATCATGTGGTTCTATCCCCAACCATCATCTCATGTTTTGGAACAAATTCTCTCTCAATTTGTATAAGGATCAAGTCATTATCCTTCTAGTAAACATTTTTCTCAGTTTGTTCTTCTCAAAGCATCCTCATGATAGCATAACCTTCTTTCACTTGAGAGGGAGAAAATGATGCAAGGATGTGCTTTTGTCCTTCAAGCACAAAAAAGTACTTAATAGACACTGCATTACTAGTAGCATCCCTCTAAACTAACCATGGTCTACCAAGCACCACATGACAATATTTCATTGGTACCACTTCACATAACATTTCATGTTAGTACCTACCAATGAAAAATTTCACAACCATTTTCTGGTTACTTCTATTTCATAACCATTGTTGAGTTAAGGACATGATCAAAGCTTGTACTGACTTAGGAGAGGTAGAGTGTTGAGTTTCAACCCCTCCACCAAGTGGCAACTAATAACGTTTATGAATGACTAAGGAACATACCCAGTCTTAAAACTTACGACTTGCATGGAATAGGCTCATGTTGAAGTCAAAATCCTCTTGATAGGGGTCTTTCATGACCTTAGTTGTGTGTACAAAGGATACTATCTCCTTACAACACCTCCCCTTCTTAGATCCAATCAACCTATCTCCCGATGCCTAACATATAGTCTCCATATATCTTGCAACCCATGTTTCTTTTGTATCACCCAAACCTCCTTGTTTTACATAAGAAGTAAAACAAGACAAGAAAGAAAGTCTAGCTTCACTACTCCTTTTGTAACCTCTATAATCTTCTAAAGAAGTATAATATAGATTAACGAACTCATTGTACCTCTCATTATCCTCAAAACCAAGTAGTAAAATATGAGGACTTCCCTCTTCATTACCATACCCCCAAACCATGCCCTTCTACTCCATAGTCATCTCAGTAGGAGCTATCAACCTTCTCAACTTCACC
>JBDJHY010236006.1:0-10927 GCA_039654485.1 Withania somnifera
CTAACAAAATTCACCATTTTCTTCATAATCTGTATTTGTGATTACAGTTGATTTTTCTTAATGTAAAATTTGTCGCGAATGGCATCATGCTTGAAGAAATAACTGGAAGAGTAGCAAGAAGAATTGGTTATGTGAGACACAAAATAAAAATGTGCAAACAGTATGACACGTGCTAAGTTGAGCAATGGAAAGATTTATTTATTATATATAACTGTAAATGGTTCTGTTCTGACTTTCATTGTATGTCTTTTTCTCTTTTATCATCACTTTATTCAACAAAATCCTGTATAACAATGGATAATTTATATTTATTTTTTTATTCCCTTCATTAGTAGCCCATTTAAAAAAAAAAAAAAAAAAAAAAAAAAAAAAAAAAAAAAAAAAAACAGATCACCACCATTTTGTTTGGTATGTACATTACCATGCATAATCTATCTAAGCTTTTCAGGAAATGACGGAAATATAGATATTAGTAAATAACATAATAAGTAAAGGGATAAGATTATGAAAAACAGCCGTAAGCAATATGTCCTGGTGAATGGTGGGGTTTAACGTTGGGTGTGCTTTATTTGACAACTCAATTTTTTGGCATTATTTAATAATAATCTTCTTCAATAAGTAATTAGACTATAATTCTCCTCTTTTAAAATGTTTCGAGTATTTTAGGAAGTGGAGAAGTTTCCCTTATTCTTTGCTTTGAGCATTAAGCATGCAATCCCATTGAGTGTGATTAGATAAAGGACCACTAAAGCTAATAACACTACTGCATTGCAAAGTGCTTAAAGAGAAATTGGAATATAATTTGACTTATTTTAAGATAAAGCCAAACAGCATTCATGCATAATAGGGACATATAAGCAACTTGAGTTATGAAATTGATATTCTACACTCACCTTTTAATTAAAATGTTTCTCTTCGTCACAAACCACCAAACAAGAGCCAGCTAACCTTTACATGGGATGTCCTTCCTTTAGATTTTTTCCCTTTTATTATAACAGTAATATTTTGATTGGCTATTATTTCTCATGCAGACTATTCTATTGAATATCTTACACGTTGACTTATATAGATATTAATTGTAACGCCCCAAAAATCTCGAGGTAGGACTTCCGTCTCAAAACATACGTAGTTAGCATCGTATCGTATTACACGAAGAATTTTATCTCTCCTCGTGGTGGTTCCTACTCAATAAGAGCAAGAGGATGGATATTTGGGATATATAGATGTTACGAAGTGACTTCGAGATGCCTACGCATGAAGGGCAACATGAAATCCAAGAAGAAGTGGGGCAGCTGGGCTCGCAAGTCCACTGCCTTGCCAATGCGCCAGGCCGCGTGGAGCGCAGGCCATGACGCGCAATGCCTAGCGCGGGAGCAGGGGGTGTCAGGTCCGAAATTTCTTTTAACTCATTTTATGAGGGGTATAGGGGTAATTTCCGACCATTTAAGCTTAAATCTATGTCATTTTAGGCTTTCCCAGAGGTAATATAAAAAGCCACACTTAGAGATTTTCTCCATTTTTCTTCTACGCACTCAAAGTCACAAAAGAAAAATCAGGCAAGTTTCTCTCAAAAACTCAAACCTAGGTTCAGGCAAGAAGTTCCTCCACTCTTCTTCTCAAGGGTTAATAATTTTTAAGGTATGCGGGGTTATTCAATTATGGGTTCCTTCCACCCTCACGCTCACGTAATTTCATACATATTTAAATTTGGTTACAGTTTTAATGGTTATGTTCAAAGTTACCAATCCTTATTATGTTCTTCATTTCCATGTCAAGTTTATGTACACTTATGAAGTCCCCCTTGGTTTTAAACAAGGATTTATATCTATCTTATTCTTCTTGGTCTAAGGGTCATCCTTTTATAAGTCTATGATTTTCAGGTAAAACTACTTGACAAAAAAAAAATATTGTGACCCATGGTTTATGTTGTTAGGAGAGTCACGACTTTGTTATGGTATAACTATTTTACGGACTTGCAACATGTAAGGAATATTACAAGAATATGATCTTTCTACTCACATGCTATGAATTATAACAAGTCTTGCAAGTTATTAAGTATCATGAACATACTATGTTTTCATGAAGGATTATTTAGCACCGAGTGAATAGGGACTATTGTCAGTTACCAGCTTTAAAACTGATATCCCAAAATTTCAGAACTACGTTTGTCAACGTAGGTATGACCCAGGAGACCTTTTCCCAAGTGGTTAGCCCAAGAAGCTAGTTGATCGTTCACGGTTTCAACTTCATGTACCCTCCTTACCCCGGCAAAGTTTGGAGGAATTCACCCAACGTAGGGTTATTACATTGGACATGTCTGTCGGTTATAAGAAACTCCCATAAAATTATGCTTCTTTTATGACTTGTTCATACTTATGTTTTAATTTAGCAAGTTCAATGCCCCATTTTCGGATGTCATTTATTTCATCCCCTATACTATGTCTTTATGCATTTTAGCTATATGCATATTATGCCTTGTGCCAGTATATCCTATATACTGACAGCCCTTTGCACTACGTTGTTGTCATAATGTAGACTCAAGTACTCATACATAGGCATAGCTACCATACGTTCAATGTTTCCGGCAGTATAGAGAGTTGGTGAGTCATCATTTCTTCAAGGGACACATGGATCAAGTCTATTTCATTAGTTGAACTTCTATTTTCAATTTTCAAGTGTTTGGGAATTTGTCCCAATGGATCACCGTTATGTTTAGAGGTTTTCTGACAATGAATATAGTAGTTTTGTTTAATAAGCGTTGGATTATCAGACAATAGTTTTAGATATGAATCTTTATGTTGGGTCTATTCTATTCTTATCTTTAACTTCTTCATATGTATGATTTGTTTGTAGTTTATGTTCAGTATGCCATTAACATGGGTTGGCTCGGGGCCATTCGTGGTTCTAGGCAACGTGCCACGTTCGGGGTAGTCTCGGAGCATGACATTAATTATCTCTGATAACTCTCAAGGTACTCCCTCCGTCCCATTTTATGTGGCGTCCTTTTGTTTTTAGTCCGTCCCCAAAAAAATGTCACCATACTATATTTAGAAATAATTTAGGTATGAAATTTCCATTTTATCCTTAATAAATTGAATTGCAACGATAAAAATATCTAACAATTATTTTGAACCACAAGACTTAAAAGTCTTCTCTTTTTTCTTAAACTATATGTCAAGTTAAACGGTGCAACATAAAATGGGACGGGAAAATACTAATTATGATCTTGGAATCGACCTTTTATGCATAAAGAGCTTGAGATGTAGTCCTCGTTCTTAAATACTTGTCACATTTTTTGTTTACACGCTCTATTTCTTACTCCCTTCGTTTATTTTAACTTGTCACATCTAAATTTAACACACTTATTAAAGAAATAATGATTGACATGACTTTTTTATTGATATTTGCTTCTTGTTCAATTTCTTGTTTCTTTGGATTTGGTTCACTCCACGAACCAGAACGCTAGCAAATAAGGGGCCAACGTGTTTCTTTTCTTGTGTATGCTTGTACGTGCACGTGCATCGGGAGGAACAGAGAGAGCATCTTAATATAATGCGTACGTAAGAGAAAGGAGAATACAGTAATCAAATCTGTAAATAGTAAGTTTGTAAATCTTATGGTGTTACTGTAAAGACTTTTGGGACAATGACAAAACTGGCAGATCAATAATTTCAATGATGAGAAATGGCTCTTCTTTGTCTTGTTGCTGAAACAGTGTGTCTTTTCTAAGTAATGTTTAAGCTTTTAACCCAAAAAATAACAAAAGAGTTCACATTTGTCAAAACATCGTGATACATGTACCCGGTTGGTGGTGATCATGTCTTATGGACCCTCGGAGCCTTTCAAATGTCACCAGATTTTCTCTGAAATTGAGACTAGTCCACTGGTTGTCATCTCCTATCACAGGATAAAATAATTAAACGCCTCTCCCTAAACTTTTTGAATATAATATCTTGGTCATATCGCGACGTGTACTACCTAATCCATCAACCTCTTTCTTTATGACAGCACCGTGAATCAAGAAACTCTATTATGTTCCTCACACAACGTAACTGATATTAGTTGTGTGCCGCTTCTTTTTTGTCTCACAAAAAAGTGGATCCAAATCTTACGCTTCTTTGTGAGAAAAAAAAAAATCTGATACAACTAGTATCAATTATGTAAGTCACCAAATAAAAAATTTGGAATCTTGAGGATGACATTGGAAGCTAATCTTCGTCATCCAGAAACTTGCTTCTGATTCTTGAGTTGAAAACTTCTGCTTCGCCAAAAAAGGGAACACCTATTTCATAGTTTTTGCCAATTGTTATAAGCTTCACAACATTCTCTTGCTATGCTTGTACATAGGGAATTAAGTCATTTCCCCATAAAGCAGTTTCCTCACAAGAAGTCAGTGTTATATCACCTTGCTTATCATGACCTTAGGAATGTCGATATCATAGATTGGATCAAATCAGTCAGAGTCAAAGGAAACAGATCATGCTTCAAGCAGAAGCGTGTAGATTGTACATTTTACTTCCCAATTTCTTCAAGCTTGCTGCGGACCTGCTTTATAGTAGGCCTAAGAGCAGGTGAGGGAGAACAACAAGCAATTGCAAGCTGAAGGAATTCATAAACATGACCTTCATTAACTGCCCTTTGACCATCAATCTGGCTAGACAGTATCTTTGGATGATAAAAATCCACAACTCTATGATCAAGAATTGCACTTTGAATGGCATTAGGCAAATAAATATCCTTATCATGATTTGGTTTCCTGTAGAATGGTTCTTTCCCCGTTAATAACTCTAACAAGATAATCCCAAGGCAGTAAATATCAGTTTCTTCACTAACTTCTTTCATCTTGATCAATTCAGGGGCTTTGTACCCCTGAGTTGCTGAAGCTTCAAGCATTTCTTGGCCTGCAGTTGGATTCAAGAGAAGATGCAAGCCAAAATCGGACACATATGGCCTGAAATGTCGATCCAAAAGTATATTATTTGACTTGAGATTTCCATGGATTATGGGAATTTCCAAGTCCGTGAGAAGATAGTCTAGTCCTTGAGCAATGCCAATGGAGATCCTACATATGATGTGCCATTTGTGAACCTCACCGTTCCCATCTGTATCATTAGACACAATTTTCTTAAAACAAATATTACGTTTACATACTTGAGACATGAAACCTAATGTTCATTTTTATATAAGTGAGACTTGAGAGTGGCTCAGCTTAACACGATTACATATTAATGAAATTATAATTTTGTCAAAAGTACCTACTATTAGATTCTAAAATGACAAGAAGAAAACTAACTGACATTGAGTGAAGATATGTCGAAACTATAACACTGCACGTGTATAGGTTTTCAAATAAGAAGAAGAAAACAAATTCCACTTAAATCCAGAAAGCAAACTTTTTCAACACAAACAAACATTTCAAAGGAAACGAGAAATCGAGAATTACGGAGAAATTTAATATCACGGCTAAAATATTGAAAAAAATAAGTAAGAGGGAGAAAAGGAAAGAAAGTCAAGTTCCATCTATGCTCCCCAGATTCAGAAACACTGTTGTTGAGATGTCACCAAAAAGAAAGTATATTTTTTACCATCAAAAGTAAAGAGAAAATAAAACAATCAAAGGACCTAAAAATTCAAACTGCATACAGATATCTAATAATTGATGAAAGTCCCTCCAAAACAAAATAAGAAGTTTTATTAATCATTCCAGCTGTGAGACACTGATTGAAGGGGACCTTTGGCAAAATCAAGATCTCCCAGTTTAGGCCCGGAAGATTTTGTATTTTATCTAATAGAAGAAAACAAAAAATTGAAATGTTTTTTTCAAGCTTTGAAAATCAAACACCTCCTGCCAGATGTTACAATTCTTTAAATGACCAATCTTCTCTTTAGTTATCCCATTTCCAAGACAAACACATTTTCGAATACACACCACACCATAGGCTTAGAAAGAGTTAACACTAATTTAATAATTGTTGACATTGAAGTAGTTTTGCCATATATATAGTCATATCTATATTCAGTTGAAACAACACAATTTAACAGCCGGGTACTTACCTCTAATCAATTGAGCTAATGTGCCATGACGATAAAAAGGATGTACCATGAGCTTCTCTCCTCTTGGGCCCGCATAAAATGCACACAAAGGCACCAAATTAGGATGCCTCAAAGAGCCCAAAAGCTCCATGATAGGCACCACTTCTTTCATTGTCACAGTACAAGCTGGTCTCAAGAACCTCAACAATGTAAGCCTATCAATACTCAGCAAAGTAGCCCTGTATAAAGTCCCATAACTTGATTTCCCTATAACTTCTCCAGGAGCATCCAAGATATCATACACAGTGAGATCCTCACCATCTTGGAACTTGATCAACAAATCTTTTTCAACCCCATCTCTTTCTTTAACCTCAAAGTTAGCTTCTACATCTCTAGAAACACTTTCCCTTCTTTTCCTTCTACATAATAAATAGATCACTACCAACAAAACAATAACAGCAGTTAATGAAGTTGGTACTATAATAAGTATGAGCATATGCTTGTGTTCCATTTCCTTGAATGAAAAAAGTCTGACTACTTACTGATCAAAACTTTTATGACATTTTTGAAGGAAAAGAGGAAGATCCAAGATCTGGTTAAAATGGGAAAGTGTTAAAAATGTAATGATTGTTCATATCTAAAGGAAAAGTTGCGGAGATTGTGGGGAAACAAAATCTGGAAGAGGACTTTGGCTTGGAAGAAAGCTGCCGCAGACAGAGGGAAAAAGGGAGAGAGAGAGAGAGAGGAACAAGTCAAGAGCGAGAGAGTTGGCAAGAGAAAGAGCTAACAGATGGAAGCATGTGCCTATAATATTTATTTTATTTTTTTTTTATTTTTTTTTTAAACGATTGATCTTGAACTCAGAGCAATCCCTTTTTTTTTGTGTTCTTTGAGTGCCTCAACGGGTCCGTAGTATCCCTTAACACTTCGTGCCCAGGCACAGCACAGGTAACCTCACAACACCGAAGATGACCCTATTATATTCATTTTTGAATCTCATATTTGTTTATGCTCTTTTTTTCTTATATCAATTCACTCACCATTCCCCTTCCTCCCGTTCGACTTCACCAAAATAATCTAACTTATTTCTCCTTTCATTTTATGTATCTTATTTTATTTTAAAAAATACTATACTTTAATAATTATGGTGTTCGATTCAATTTTTGTTTATCTCCAATTAACAACAAGTATTAGGTAAAGCATTATGTAGTGATTTTTGTCTTTCTTGAAATTTGACTATGAGACCTGTTTACAATCTACTCCATTGATCACTAGGTCATACCTTAGATGCAATAATAATTTCTTAATCTACATATCTAATGTGTTATATTTAAAATCACAAAATTTTAAAAAATTAGCATCACCAAATTTAAACTTTTTTAGTATTTTTTAAAACTTCACATGAGGACACACAATGAAACATATGAAGTATTTTATATGTGTGTGAAGTAGAACAATTAGATTAAAAAAACATAGCAATTAGCACAAATTAGAGCTTGGCGACATTTAGCCCCAACTTTGATCCTTCATAGTCAGAATTACAACACAAAATGGTTATATTAAACTTAATTCCCACAATGTCCTCCCAGAATCTTTGACTGCATACTGGGGAATAATAAAAAACTGGGCACTTCCAAAAGCCTGTGTTTAGCACCTGCCTTAGTCATCGTGCCTGCCACACCCTGTTCTGCTCCCTATACATGTGGTTGACTTTAGCATTCCGCAAATGCTCCAGAATAGACCTACAATCCACAACAATTGGGTTATATAGCAAGTTACGTTGAGTGATTATGTTAATGACCTCTTTCGAATCTGTATTAATATTAACGGGGACCAGGTTTAGCTCTTTGGAAATAATCAATTCGTGCTTGAGTGCCATGAGCTCAGATTGATTGTTGGTGGCTGTTGAAAACCCCTTCACTATTTCTAATACCCTCCTTGTACCAGGGTTACCAGAAGCTGAACCATCAATGTTAAGTTTTTAACGGTCCCTGGATGGAGGAATCCAACTAAACTTAATGATTGTCACCTCCTTTGGGGAGAAAGGGAGTCTTTGAGGGTAGCATATTCAATTACTTCCCCATAACCATTTGCAAGGGACGCATGCTCCTTACAATTGTTGAAAACATTATTGTTTTTATTTTTTCAGATATGCCAGATACATAAAGAGATTAAACAATCCCAGCTAATGATATTATTGACAGGTTGATGGGTTGATCATTTTCCAGAGAAGCTCCCAGGTTGTGATGTCTGGGTCCCTAAGGTCTTGAAAGTTGGGAATGTCGTTAATCTTAATGAGCCTACAAGAGTAGGAACCTTAAATAATGTGGTTAAGGTCTTCATTGTGGTGGCTATATTGCTTACAAGCTTTGCCCATATTGAGGTTCATGTTGGCTAGTGTGTTCCTATAAGAAAGAATGTTGTGTTCATAAACTACACAAAGAACTTTACTTTGTTAGGGATTTGGAGTTTCCAAATCCAACTAAAGTCCCTACCAATGTAATTATCCTTATTCATGTCATCAATAAAAGTGACAGTGGTATAATTAGAGAGCATACCATTTTCACTTAAGTCCCCATCTCCTAACATCCTTATTGGAGTACCTATTACAACAAAAGATGTTTGTGATACTTTATTTAATGTCATTGGGGAGATCAATGCTAAGAGAATCCTGATTCCAATGGCTATTAGCCCAGATGTTAACCAGCTTAAGTTTCATGTCAGTGCCAGTTAGAGGGCTATGGACAAGGTCTCTAATGGGAGGGTAATTTGGAACCCATTTGTCAGTCCAGAACCTAACGCTTCTCCTATCATGGACTTCCTAAGTGGTTGTTTTAAGACAATGTCTCCAACCTTCTATAATGCATTTCTAGGTTCTAGAGCCATAATTTGACCTAGGGGAGGTAATGTACCCATATTTGGCACAAAGAGTGTTGCTAGCCCATAGAGAGTTAGAGTTGTTGTTAAAACTCTAGGATAGGCTGATGTGGGAAGCTCTATTCTTGATAGAAGCTTTAATGAGACCTAGTCCCCCGTACTTGTTTGGTCTGATGACAGTATCCCAATTGACTAGATAAATTTTTTTCTTCTGGGGTAGTACTCCAGATGAAATTCCTTTAGATCTTGTCAACCCAGTTGAGGATTTTGTCATGGATCTTGATGAATTGCATGACATGATTGGAATATTTCTAAGAGTAGCCTTAGTAAGGGTTGTGTTGCCAATCATTTTTAGGAATTTAGTCTTCCAGCTAGCTTTGCATGAAGACTATCAATTATGAATTGGAAGCCAGAATTGGTGGGCTTTTGGTAAAGTATTGGGAAACCCATATATTTCCAAAATCTTTGGGTGGATTTAACACCCAAGGTGTTAGAGATGTACGTAGAATCTGCATGTTTCATACGTCTAGATAACAAAGTTTTGGATTTTCTATTATTGACACTTAGGCTAGAGAACTGCCTGAACCTGTTCAACAGGTCATTGATATGTCAGTTTTTTGGGTTATCTTTAGAAAATAGAGTTAGGTCATCAACAAAGAAGAGGTGAAAGAGTTTGGTCCCTCCTCTGCTGAGAAAAACAAGGGTCCAGCTAAGGATGTCCACCTCATGGGTTATTCTCCTGGATAAAAGTTTCATACATAGAATGAAAATGTAAGGAGGGAGAGGGTCCCCTTGTCTGATGCCTTTGGAAGTTTTAAAGCATGGAGTTCTGACACCATTTATGAGAATAGAGATAAAAGAGTTGGATATGTATGACATGATGATGTCAATGAGGTCACTAGGGAAGTCAAAGTAACATAAATATTGTCTAATGAAGGTATATTCTATTCTGTTAAAAGTCTTTTCAAGATCAATCTTTAAGATCATATTGCCATTTTTGCCTTTCATCCTAAAGAAGTAGTTGATATATTCCTGTACATTGATTGCATTATCACATGTTTTTTTATTATTAAGGAAACTGGATTGGCATGAGTTAATGATGTCATTCAGAAAGGGTTTAATCATATTTGCTATGATTTTGGTAACAATCTTGTATTGACTGTTGCAAAGCCCAATGTGTCTGAAGTTCTTCATGTTAGAGGCATTAGTACATTTAGGGATAATAAATATGTATGTGTTATTCACCTCCTTGGGCATATATTTGTTGATGAATACACTCTTGCAGAAGTCCCAGAAAGGGGACCAAAAATGTCCTAATACTTTTGATAGAAAGTTGTGTGGATTCCATTAGGATTAGGGGCCTTGAGAGGTTTGAAGGAGAAGTTGGAACTTCTCTCTTTCTCAAAGGAAGGGAAAGCAGATGAAAGCTTATAGTGGGCCCTATCAATAGATCCTCTGGTACAAGGGCTAGTTTGAAAGGCTCTATAGGAAAAAGAGTGTTCAATCTCAAATAAAGATTGGTAGAAGGCTTGAATGTGAAGGGATATTGACTCTTGGTCAAAAATCCAATTTCCAGAGTCTTCTTTCATACTAACAATTTTGTTATCTCCCCGTTAGTTGAGGTTGGAAGTATGGAAGAACTTAGTGTTAGAGTCCCCTTCAATAAGCCAATTGATTCTGGATTTCAGTCTCCAAATATTATTTTCTTGGATGAGGATGTCATTGTACTCATTGCTAAGGGAATATTCAAGGTTATGACGTAATGAGCTTGTTGGATAGTGGATAGATCTTTGAATGCCATTTAGCCTAGCTAGGATCTTAGACTTCCTCTTAAAAATGTTACCAAAGACCACTTTCTTCCAATTTGAAGCTCTTTTTAGAAGAACCTAGTAGCAAGGATGTAATGACCCTTAAGGTCATTTATGATAAATACGCAAAACCTTGTACTTTAGAGCATTTCAGTAGTTGCCCCAAGTCATTTATGACTTGCTGGGACCGACAGTTCGGATCCCCGGCG
>JBDJHY010236016.1:0-10927 GCA_039654485.1 Withania somnifera
GAGTTTTAATTTAATACAAAGCCTTCTTGGCAAGTTCTATCATGAATAGCCTTTTTATTTCAATTTTGCCTCCTGGGCATCAATATTTTTTATATCAAGGTTTCTATTTATTTATCGTGAACATTTTCATTTACAAATGTATTATTAGGTCTCAAATCTTATTCAAGTCTTCATTTCCAATAACATGTTCAAACTAACAATTTACACTACAATTCAAATAAGATCATGCTTTAACAATTTATCAAGTATGTTAATTTCCACCACTTATTCATTTCAAAACTAACATGATAGATAAGACTATTTTTCCAAAGCACCTATGTCATCCCAAGCCAACAAGTCAATTAGCAAGAAATTGTTAACAATATATAGAAAGTCATTAAACCTCAACTTGCCATAATTTCAAAGAATCAACCTATTCAAGTGATTTCTCCTTCTAATTAGCCTCTAACCATGCACAATCTAGTAACCCAAACAAGAATTACAAGAAAAAATTCACTAACCAACACAAAATTTTATGTAATCAAGGTGTATGCAAGAACAGAACCGGGGACCATAGAGTCAAGATCGAATTTTGATTGTAAAATAATGTCACCCATCACTATAGGATGTTAAATATTAAGTTTTATTGAAAACTCAATCCATTTCATTATTAAAATCACAAGTTTTCATAATTTTTGAGTTGAACATTTAACTCATTGTTTTAGGCTTCAAAACCATGGATTTATTGATGGAAATCATGGTAACGTATTGGGGAATCAATGAAATAGCTATTAGGGAACTTACCCAATAAATTATCTTAAAAAATCCTTGATTTTACCTAGCCAAAATAGGGTTTTGAGAGGTTTTGCATGGAGAAAATTGGCTAAAATGCGTTATCTTTCTGTTTTAAAAAGTCTAGTGATTTCTGCACGTTCACCACTGTACTGTCCTCTCCATGATCGTGGAGGCAAAGTCAAATAATGCATCGCGTATGTGTTCAATACCTCGTGAACGTGATGCTTACGAAAAGTTTTCTCATTGCGAATATGATTTCCATGTCGCGAATGATATGAAGGAAAATATCACTCCCCGTGAACACGAACCATGCATTGCGAACGCAGAGAACGGGGGTCATGGTTCACAGAAGACAGTGACAAGAATTCACACTCAAGGAAAAATCACTTTGAAAGGCCCCTAGAGATTCATTCGGAACCCCGTGATAGTAAAACATATATGCAAATATATTATTTTTGACATTTTAGACTCAACAGAATTATCAAATCACATGTACGAGGACTTCTTGGCATGATACACATTAAGGGACAATTCTTACTAAAAATGACAAAATACCCCTAGGTCTTACGAAAAATATATAAACCCTCTTTATAGGCCAAATTCCATCTCCCAAATCAAACGGATCCATCATATTTTCAATCCGAGCACCGTAAAACCTAATATTGAGCAAGTCAACCAATTCACTGACAACATCAACTTTAGTCCATCTAAATGCTCAAAATCACTACAGATGATCTAAAACTGGAAAATAGAGTGTAACTAGACCAAACTCGACATTCTTGAGCAAATGGAACTGAAGGATTTCTAATACGAGCTCCAGAACTCTATATAACCCCTATAGTTCCTCAATTTGAACTTAAAAACTCCAAAACCCAAAATTCTCAAACTTTTAAATCAAATCACACCCTTCTTGCAAACCAACTATAGAACTACACTTAGTTTGATAGTAGGAACTACAAGAAGGGTAAAATAGTCAAAATACTCAGAAAATGTAAAAATGACCTTTAGGGTCATTACATCAAGAGAGATAAAAATTGGTATAACCCATTTAGGGATGTCACTGAGATATCTTAACATTATTGAATCCTTACCAGTATCTTTAAAATTTAGATTTTATTCCTATTTTTAAAAGGGTTTTATTAAAGTTTTCTTATGTTCTTTAAAAAGATAACTGGCAACTCTGTTATTTTTAATTTTTTTTGAATTTTCTTTAAGTTTTGAAATAGTTTGACAATTAGACATTTATTTTATTTTTATTAGAAAAATCAATATATTTTTCATCAATGGGAAACATTTCCATAAAATAGTCACAATTACTACACTTACAGTAACAAAAGTGTGGCAATAGTTACCACACTTACAATAATAATAGTGTGGCTATATTTATAATAACAATAGTATGTCAATGGCTATCACACTTGCAATAACATAAGGGTGTCAATAGTTACTACAATTATAATAACTATAGTTTGTCAATATATACCACACTTACAACAATAAAGCTAACTCAAGAACACAACCAAGTATAATTTCAACCAAATAAGATAAATTATCCTCGAATCATCATCACATTCATTGAAATAGTATTATTTCAATCCCAACAATTCAATCCTACTCAAGGTATCACATATCAAGATCAACTCATAGAGTCACTAACTCCAAAAATATGGAATAATTCATCAAGTAAGGCACTTCATTACTTTAGTCCAGCATGCTTGACGTTAAAAGCCAATTAATACTTATCATTTCACACCTACATAGTTACCTCCCTCCTGTTCCCATTATAACCAATACAATGAAGTAAACAAGGAAAGAAAATCAATGATTTATGAAGAGATCATAGAGCCTTAACTTGCCTTTAAGGAGGACAACGCACTCAAGTCAAAGTCTTGCTCTTCTAAAATACCTCTAATGCTCCCAATCCATTCAAATATGAATTTCCCTTATTAAATTGAGAATAATTCCATAAGAATCACTCAATTCTGCGTCCTAAAACTCCCAATATATTCAAAATGCTAAATAAACACATTTTAAGTTAAATACACAGATAAATGCAACAAAAATTTCTACACCAACCACTTAAAATTTGCTAAATAGGTCATAACTTCCTCATACGATAGAGAAATAACCCGATTATTTTTTTATTAGTTTTGAAATTTTAATATGGATTTACTAGTTCCATACACACATCAAAATGAGTTCATTTCATTCAAATAATACTATTAGCACTCCACAGTCAAAAACTTCAGCCTCCGAACGAGTACCCAACATAAACTAATAATGTAAACCACTTGTAAAGGACATTTCAAAATTGTTGAAATCATCAACACTCTAAATAAGATCATCTTAATCAGATGTTGACCGAAGCTAAATCTTAATAGAAGAATCTCCATATTTTTAAATAATAACTCAAAACTCATTTAAAAGCCTCGGGAACTGAACTAGACCTTCAACTATACCAAATACTATATTTTGTAGCTAATGAAATTGATGAAATTCCATTTCAAGCTTGCTATCAGCAAATATTGACTTTAATCAACTCTCTTATGCTTCTGGCTTTCAAGACCCAAAAAATCTTCCAACTCTCTTATACTTTTGACCCAGTTATAGGTCTTATTTTACTCGACTTGATGTGTGAATTACTATTTTACTAGTTTGTTGAGTTCTAATATTGTCATAATTTTTGGTTTCTTGGGCATTTATCGAGATATTTGGTGCCCAGGTAGGCTACGCCTTACTTTTCTTAGAGTGGGTATTAGTTGTGCATATTTTTTTACATGGATAGCTTGGGTTGGTTTTCAAGAATGATTCTTCCTACTGATACTATTTTCACCGATCTTCTCGTTTAGTGATATTTTGTCTATTCTCATATATTTTTACTATGTTCCCTTCTTACATGTTTTACATGAGACTTTAGGTAGTAGCTGTAATGACCCATTTGATCATTTTGTTGCTTTCTGCCTTTTTCGCATTTAGAGCCATCTAGTAGTTGCCTAGAGTAATTTATGACTTGCTGGGACCAGTAGCTCGGAGCCCTGGCATCTTAGTCTACCGTTATGTCAATTTTCCTATTTCCAAGTATCAGTTTTGGAATAGTAGAGCTTGAGAGTGAACTCTTAGTAAATGCACTTGAAATCGAATTTTGACAGTTTTAGCTCCAAAATGCGACTTTGATCTAGAGGGATCTTTACTTAGTGTACTAGGGTTTTCATTTTGAGTTTGAGCTATTCTTAGGAAATTCAGTTCATTAAGAGTTGAGAATTTTCCCAGAGTTAGTTTGTGGTGATGGGAGTGTCGAAATGGGATTTTAACGCTTCAATCAATTTCAAAATAGTGATTTTGTCCTAGTAGAATTGTTGGTTCGCTTTTCGAGTGTCTGCTGTTGCTCTGGGTGACTTGGTGGCTCAGTTGGAAGTTGGCTCCTTTTATTTATTTTGAGTTGGGGGTCCTTTTCTATCAAATGACTTGCGTTGGTTGTTTTATCAACTTTTTTGAGTCCGGAATGTGTTTTTCATACAAGATGCATGTTTGGTTTGTTGTTGTTGGACTCCATTTAGTTCTGAGCCCTCATTGGGAAATTTTACAGTTGTAGAAAAATCTGCAGACTCAAGTGTTTAGCGAGATTGCATTCTTGTGACATGATCTCAGTAATACTCTTTTTTCTTTTTTAGCACGATCGCTCTAGTGGAAATATGACCGTGGTAATAAGCCTTTATTTTTTTTAGAGGGGGGGTCGCATTGGGAGTATCGCGATCGCGTTATTCTGGGATTTGACTCTTGGGCGGGATCGCAGTCAGTTATAAAACTGGTAGACCTTGTAAGTTTAGTCATTTTCCTCTTTTCTACTCATGATTGTTTGAATCCAAACTCTCTAAAATCACTCCTTTTCTTGGAAATTTCTATGGGATTCCATGTGGCAGGTTCATAAGTCTCCTCCTTATTTTGGGTAAGCTCTCTTCTCCTTTGTTGTTCCCTCCAAACTTGAACTTGAGCTTTAATGGTGGTTTTGTCCTTTGGGTATGAATTTGAGTGGTTTTTCCCGTTCTCTTGCATAGTGGTATACTGGGAAGTTGGTGCTCGTTATGGATTATTTTCCTATTATTTTCCAGTTTTGTAGAAACTTAATCCTCCATCTTTGTTCTTGTTATGTTTTCCCCTTTTTAGCATAATATTCTCTTGGCCAATTAAGGACCTTCTGGTGGTCTGATTGAGCTTAAATTTGAACCACACATTTTTTGAGCTAAGGCTTTTGTGTCGGTAATTTTAGTTTATTTTTCCTGGATGCTGGGCCCGTGAGCCCTTTTCTTTGCCTTTTTTTTTGACTCGAGTTTGTTTACACAATATGGGTATTATTCTTCTTTTTTTACCCCTGTATCCCCACTTTGGTAATTTCAGGCCATTTCGAGAAATTATGAGGTTGTTTGGGATATGTACATGACTTGCGTGAGCTTTTCACCGGTATCTAGGTAGGCTAGGTTTTTCTTACTTCTAGACTAGGTTCATATTGAATTCTTGTTGGACGCCAGCCAGTTGGTGGGCTAGATAGGTAGTCACTATGTCTTCCCTTCTATTTTTTTGCACTCATTTACCATTTTTGAGGCCCATAGTTGGTTGTAGGCTGATATTAGTTTGCCCGACCTGCCGAGGGCTGCTGTATAGCTGTAGTTTTAGTGCTGGGATAGGTACCCATTTGAGTGAGATGTGTGCTTAGCGCTTCTGCCCTTTCCCAAATATCTAGCACACTATTTATTTGTCTTGGTTGTTTTCAAGAGCATGCATACCATGGTGATGTTGATGGGGCCAAGTACACCATGTGATTTACTACCCAGTGGAGGGTGCAAAGTCTATAATAAAAAGGTGTTTTCTGAACTAAATATAAAAATGGGGTTTTATGACTTGTTTTTGTAACCACAAGATGGTACGGGATATTTTCATATTTATATTATTGGAACTTGGTTTTCTTATACTATGTATACCTCGAGGCGATCATCTAGTTTGGAGAGGGTCTCCCGGTTTATGTTTTGGAGGTGGGACCCTACGTGTTGAATTAATTGCTTGAATCTCCGCGGCGTGGTCCCCCTATTAATTATGAGGCACGTACCTCTAAGGTGTGGTCACCACTATAAATTATAAAGTGCAGACCTCCAGAGCAGGGCTCACGATAGGCGTTTCCTGGTGCAGTAGAAAGAGATACAATCCCTTAAGGCTGCTGGTTTGAGTGCATTAGTAGAGTTCTACCCCCTTGCATCATTCTTTATTTCTTATTTGTTCCTTGCGGGACGATGAGAGAGGTCAAGCTTGGTTTTGTATCCCTATTTGTGCCTACCGGTAAGATAGGGCATTAGGTAGGTTATGTTTATTTCATTTCTGTATGCATCCAGTGGTAGGATATGTCACTACTTGGATCTTTCTTGTTATTTTCCTTTCCTTTATGCTTATGTTCTTGATTTTCCTCATTTACTCGTCTTATTATCGATTGAATTGAGTTGGATATCAGGTATGTTTCTGTTGACTTGTGAATTAAACTGGAATACTAACTACGCCTTGGCGAGGCCGAGTATTTTAGATCTGTGTTAGTTACTTTTAGTTGATTTCCTTATTGCTATGCCTTGTCTTTCTGTACTGTTTTACTTGTTTTCTTCTAGCTTATTTTACTTACTTGTTATTCCTTACTTGTATTTGATTGAGCCCAATCCGCCGATGATGCCTACCAGGTATCCTGTGTTGTTGGTACTCATGCTACACTTTTGTATTATTCCTGTGGTGTAAATACTAGTGTAGGTCACTACAGCAGACAAGATCGAGGTGCCGATTGATTTTAGAGATCAAGGTGAGCTCCCAACATTTGGTCTGAGCCTATTTCTAGATGTTTCAAGATTCTGCCTTATCCTATTTAGGGAAAGTTGGTTTTGTATTTGCCTCCTGTTGGAGCAGTTGTATATGTTTTCATTTGGTTACCTTGATAGTTAGCCCATTTTTGTAATAGTCAGTAGGTTCTGGGAGGTGTTGTATATAAGTTTATCATTGTATATCTCTCCATCTTGTCTTTACTACTTACTATTGGTTAGTTATTATTTCCTATTGCTTGTCCCTTCGGGCCGTGGTGTGGGCTAGCCTACTAGTGGGACCATAGGCGCCATCACGATTTGAGTTTTGGGTCATCACAGTAGTGTGGTTGGGGATGGGAATAATTTAGCAGTTGAGCTTAGTAGTTATCCCCCGGTTCTAGCTAGTGGCCAAACGGCTGATCTAGTCTGATGTTGTGTTATTTTGTGAGCATGCACTATGGTTGGGCTTGTATAGCTAGTTTGAGGTTCCTTTGGGTAATATTTATATCATCACCTGGGTTTTCATCAGACTAATATCTGGAAGAGTTTTCCTACTAATATATACACTTTCCACAGCCACTCTGAGGTATGGAGAGATTTTACACAATATCAACCTTGTTTTGCAAATTTTCATGAGGTTTGGGGATTTTACTTTATGGAGGAACTTAAGTTTTACTAAAATCTTATATGGTTCAAGCTCGAGTTTTGGACCTTGCCCTTTTTTTTTTGTTTCCGTGAGCTCAATACTTCGAGGTTATTTTTTCATGTGGGATTGGATCCCTCCACTGGTCCTGGCATCCTAGGTGGATTTATGTCACACATTATGTTCATCCCTGGGGAGGGATATATAGGGGGAGTAGTGGTATACAGATATGTCTCCCATCGGTCCCTCTTGTTTTGGGAATATCCCAGTAAGGGTGCGTGCTGCAACTTGGTTTAGTTTTCTCATCACCCCCTTTGCGTTGCATCTTTCACACTTGTTTGTACCCTTCATGCTTATAGGGGAAGTCATATTGGTTTTCTTGGATGACTGTTTGTGCGTGCCGGCTGGATGGGGCGTTAGGTAGGTTTTGTTTGCTTAGTTAGCCTATTGTTTATCCAATTGAAAGTATGGGATGCTAGGAAGGGTATTACTTGCTATCTTCTTGTGTTCTTTAGTTCTTTCTGTATCTTATCTATTGCTAGTGCTATTTCCCTACTTGCTATGACTCTTCTAGTTTCATTATACTTCATACTTGTTGTTAGGATGGAGATCCAGGTATGTGCCGCATGGCCTTTTACTTTCTTGTGGTTAGACTTGTTATCACCTACAATTTTTTAGGTTGTCCTTTGTGCTTACTTTTAATAGCTTCTTTCACTCCTTCCTTCTCTATACTTGTGTGTTATGGACTTGTCTTGCTTATTTGCTCGTTTTTTACCTTATTTATGTTTGCTTTTTCTCGGTCGGGCTATGATGCCTCATTGTACCCATGTTTTGGTACTCATGCAGTACTTCTGCATCTTTTTATGATGCGCATCCGGTACGAGAAATCAAGGAGGCCTTAGACATGCAAGCTAGGTTGGAGATTAACTTTAGAGACATGGTGTGCACTTGACGTTCAAGCAGTTCGAGTCTTCTTCTGATGCTGAGATGTCCTTATTTTTTGTTCAAGATAGCTATTTTTTGCTTTATCCCTACGAGTTGTGACTATATAGTGACTCTGTCTTATAAATTCTCTATAACATTGATATTAGGTTTTGGAGGTTTTATATATATATATATATATATTGTTGTTCTGTTCCCATTTCTATTCATTATTGCTTTTCTTATCCTCTTTTTCTTTTTCTATCCTATGTTCTTGTTGTTGGTTTGGGTACTAGCCCATTGCTTATTGCTCTAGGACGGTACTTAGGCTTGTCTACCGGTGGGATGTAGACACCATCACAACCCGATTTTTTATGGGTCGTGATAGAAGAACATAAAACATTTGTGAGTTTAGTGTTTTAGTGTTTCTTTCTTTCTCTTAGATTATGTTTTTCCCTTGAGTCATGATCTTGTCTGATTTTGTTTCAAAATGATCTTGAGTTTTCAAGTTTTGTCAAGCTTTTTGATTTAGTTTCAAGTCTATAACCACTGGTGTGGTAATTTATCATTCCAATGAAATTTTATTCATACTCAGATTCAGCTTAAAAAGATATATGATTTCCATCTCAATGAAGTAGATTCCTAGTGATTTTATATTGGCTAATATTTTACATATCTACTAGTTATTATCTTTCCTCTCTTTCACGTGAACTCTCCCGAGATGAGTTCAATTTGTTTTTTGTTCCCTTGCATTTGAAAGTTTTCGAGTCAAATCTTCCACCCAAAAGGATCCAAACAGAGATGAAATGGGCCTAATAGCATGAGTAATGTGCATTGGTGAAGTAGAAGAGAAATCGCTCTGAAGATGATCTTTTATTAGCAGGCTTAATTAGTCCTATTTTAAAATCTTCAAAGTAGATTTGGAGTTTGGTTGCATTTCTTTTACTCATTGATATTTTCTCTATCATGTTGATTGAATTCTAACATTCAAACTAGATCTGAACTTCAAACTATTTTTAAAGCTTATTATATAATTTTTTTTATTGGAAGATTCAATTTCATGAGACAATTTAAGCTTATGAAATAACTTGGGGATTCATTTATATCCTTTCTTAGTTATTAAAAGCTCATATCCACATTTATTAGGATTAATTATTTGATTTAAGGGTTTAAATCGGACAAAATAATTAAGTTAAAAAATTGAAACTTTGACACTTAAAATATTTCTCTATTTAAAATAGAATAAAGTAACTATCAAAATTTCTATTCATTTTTAAACAAGATTTTAAAAATAAAATTAAGATTTTAAAAAACTTAAAATAAACTTCCGTTTGAAACTTAAAAAGTTATTTTTAAAATTAATCACAAAAAATGTTTTTCTCTTATAAATTTCAAAATAACTTAATGACGTTTTTATGAAGTCGACCAAATATGTTCAATCCGTTGGGAACTACAGTTTGTGAATTTTCAAAAGTGTTTAACACTTACTTTTGAATTTAACTTGAACCCTTACCTAGAATCTCATTTTTAATAAAAGATATTTTTTTAGAATTGCCTTTCGAATAGTATTCTTAATCTTTTGAAATTTAAGTGGAGCTCTCACTTTTTATATTTTTCAAAATAAATATACCCATGATTGGAATATTTTTTAACAAACCTTATGAAATGAGTCGTAACATCAAAGGAAATAGAGAGATTGGCGAGGATACCACACAATGTATTGGTTCATCATAGATGAAAAGGAGGATTGCATCTGGATTCTTGTATGGTAAAAAGGTGTCATATAAACTTAAAGGCACATTCTACGGTGTGACAGTTAGACTAGCTATGTTTTATGCAATGGAGTGTTGGTCAATCAAGAACTCTCGCATCCAAAAAATAAAGATAGTTGAGATTAGGATGTTGCATTGATGTGTAAACTGACTAGAAGAGATAGAGTTAGGAATGATGTTATTCTATACAAGTTGGGAATGTCTTTGGTGTAAGACAATATGCAAAAAGCAAGATTGAGATGGTTCAGACATGTTATCAGGAAGGGTACAGATGCTCCAGCGCGGAGGTGTGAGAGATTGGCTATTGATGGTTTCAAATGGAAAGAGGTAGAGCGAATAAAAATTAGAGAAAGGTGATCAGATATTACACGGAGTAGTTACAACTTATAGAGTACATGACCTTAAATATAAATGTGAGGAGGATACATATTGGAGAAGGGTAGTAGGTAGGTTTCCTTCTTTTTAGTAGGCAAGAGTGCTTTGTTTCATTCTCCGAGCTAGGAGTCGTACTTCTATGATTCTAATGTCTTGTTCTTGGAGTTTTCATGAGCTTTTATTATTTTAATAGATGTATGGTTATATTACTTTATAGTAGTCTTGGTTCTCCTTGTAATGACCCTAAAGGTCATTTTTCCATTCTAGTGTATCTTGAATATTTTACCCCTTCCTATAGCTTCATTATGTAGTGGGTGTGGTATTTTGACACTTTTTGTGGAGATGAAGAAGGTTGTAGAAAATACAACAATGGACACAAGAGATTTATAGTGGTTCGGCCAACTCTTGCCTACATCCACTACCTAAGTTTTTCAACCATAAGCTTTTTCACTAATCCAACAACAATTACAATAACTTTCCAAGACAAGTGAGAACTTTTACACTTTCTTGAATTTTGGCTCAAGAACAACCTTTCAGCTTTAGAGTTAGAAACTAGAAGATGTTTCTCAACTCCCTTACAACTTCAAATGAACAAATACAACTTAAGAATACAA
>JBDJHY010236027.1:0-10927 GCA_039654485.1 Withania somnifera
ATATTTTGTTTGTGATGTTGGGAGGTGGTGCCCACTTCCCAACCCAGCTTGCTAACTGCAATTTGGGTCTTATTGTTCGTATTTTGACCCTTGGGCTTGTAATTTTTTATAGTTTCAAGTGATATCATCTGTGTTGGAGTTTTGGGTTCACTGTGCACGCACTTCAAGGATTCTCGTCAACATCCAGGTTTGCTAGGTTTATTGTGTGCATTGTAGATTGGGTTGATATTTTTATGCTTGTAATATGGCTAGCAGTGTGGGCTGGGTTAATTAGGTTGATCCTTGTTTGTCTATTGACATTTTATTGGATTTCAGGGGCCCGTAAGAGGGCATAGAGGGTGAAGGGTTGCATGTCTGGGTCCCGGCCACCGTTTGGATGGTGAGATGGCCTCTTAGCTGGTGGCCTTTGGCCGATCCTAGACTCCTTTTTCATTGTTATTTATCTTATTGCTGCTGCTGCACTAATACCTTTGTATATTTACTATTTGGACTGTTTTGGCACTAAAGGGCTGGGCCCTTGTTTTGTTATTGGCACTAACGGGCTGGGCCCTCGATTTGTTACTGGCACTGACAAGGTGTGTGTGCCCGAGGTTGATACTATTCTACTTTACTTTCCTATTCCCTTATGTATTTCGTTAGGTACGACGTCGCTCACCAGGCTTAAGGGGGAGTTAAGGTGGGTTTTGTTGTGCTATATATGCCTATTGGCGTAATGGGGCACTAGGTAGGTTATGATTTGCTTTTTTTACGTACTGGTGGTATGGGACACCGATAGGTCCTTGTGTCTTTACTTTTATTCCATATTTGGTGGTATCCTTTTATTCGATCCTATTCGTGGTTTTTGTGTACTTGGTATCATGGTTAGTGAGGTTTGACTGAGCTGGAGCACAGGTATGTTTCCTTATTTCGTTACGGGTTCTGGATTTTGGACTCTGTAGTTCGTATCTATCATGTTTAGTTCATATAGTTCTATACTAGTTCATTGATATCTTACTCTTCTGTTTATTATTAGTTTTACTGCTTTCTTACTATTTCGGTAGTATTATCGACCTGTTTTACTTCCTCGCTTTATTACTCGCATTTTATTTTAACCCAGTTGGCTGATGATGTCTACTGGGTACCTTTTTTGGTACTCATGCTGCACTTTTGTACCTTTATTGTGGTGTAGATATCAGCAAGGGTTATCAATGACATCGAGATCTTGCAAAGTACACCTAGCTAATTTGCAGAGATTACTATTGGCTTTGTCGTCCTAGCCTACCATGATTTTGTTAACTCTGGTATGCTTTATTCGGTCCACAGCAAGCCCTGATTGTATTATCTTTTATAGGAGATTTGCATTTTTTATCTTTCGTTTATCCTATATAGTAACTCCATATTCCACTGACACCATGTTTTGGGTTTCAGGTTTTATGTGATTTCCCTGTTGGCTTTCATTAATATGTATTGTTTATGCTTTCCTTTGCTACATTAATTATGAGAGTTTATAACCCATTACGCGTAGCTCCAGGCTGTAGGGTTGGGCTTGTCTACAGGAGGGTTGTAAACACCATTATGACCTAAGATATTGGGTCATGACAGAGTAGTATCAGATCTTAGGTTCATCGATCTCATTGGCATTTGAGCAAGTGCCTAGTATAGTCCTGCAGATCGCTGCATAGACGTTTGCACCTAATCTTCGGGAGGCTACGGGGTACCTTAGGAAACATTATCGTAATTTTGAATCCAATCATACATCATTATTCGTACTCTTCTAGAACTTACCTTTTCTTTGTTCCTTTACAGATGGTCCATACCAGAGGATCTTCGGTAGATCGATACCCTCCCTCAGCATTCCAGGAAGGGGTAAGGTAGGACACTTCGCCAGTTGTTACTGCCCCAGCTACTTCATAGTTACAGGCACCCTCCGTGCCACATCACAGCCTGTTCAACCACTACCTACCGTGCTTAGAGACTTATTATGGCAGATGCTCCATATGTTAGATGGTTCAGCAACAGACAAGCTGTAGTCATCTACCCAGGGAGTGACACAGGGTGTACCGCCTTTCCTAGCTTCTGCAGCTCTAGCACCTCATCCAAAAATACATTTGGTCGCACCATTTCAGACTACTTCTACTGGCCTTGCACTAGCATTAGCTCCTACCATACCCACATTTGAGGTGCAGAAGATGTTAGACCTTTCCTCCAAGTTACCCCCAAAGATTTTTGGGAGCATAGGGGTAGGACCCCCATGTGTTTGTTACTGTTTGCGAGGAGCGCCTTCAGATATTAGAGCTTCTAGACTCTCATGTGGTAGACATCACATCTTATCTTCTTAAAGGTACCGCTAGTCTATGGTGGCAAACTTTTTGGGATTGCCAGGGTCAGCTCCGCCTATTTAAGGATAGTTCAGAGAGGCATTTCTAACTCAGTATGTGCCTCAAAGTGTCTGTAAGGCATCATGGGTACATTTTGAGGGTCTGAGATAGGGTTCAATGACAGTCCTGGAATATGAGGCCTGATTTATTGAATTGTCTAGGCATGTTAAAGATCTGATATTTTTTTAGAAGGAGCGAATTTGTCGCTTTTCTCAGGTACTAAGATTTGATTTACAGGGCCATGTTAAGTTATTTTTGGTGTTACAAAATTCATTTCTGGATGTTTCATACCATGCTCGGAGTATAGAGATCTTGACTCACCAGGACCAAGGGGGGTAAGCTAGAAAAAGCAGCGCCATCAGGGCCGTTTTTAGGGTCCAGGTCAGAAGATCCTAGGTTTGACTAGAGATTCCATCTGGTTTGACAGCACCAGGCCTTCAGCAGTGGGGTGAGCAGCCATTCCATCAGTGGCCCAGCTTCGAGTTTATGAGGCTCTTTTAAGGAGCCCCATGGCCAATTTTGGTCAGGTGATATTTTCTATAACTATGGGGGCCAGGGCCATTATGCCCAAGCTTTCCCAAGCATAGGGCCTCTCAGACAACAACACTATCTAATCCTCCATTATTGGAAGTACCACCAGTCAGAGGTGGCCCACCAGCCTTTTGAGGAGTCAAGGGAGGATGTCGGGTAGTAAAGGTAGCGGCAGAGGAATAGGTGCATAGCAGGAGGGGAAGCACTCCAACTTTATTCTATTCTTGATAGGTTTGAGGCCGAGGCCTTCGATGTGGTTGTTCTGGTATATTTTCTGTATTTGGGTTTTCTGCACTAATTTTGTTTGATCCAGATTCCACCCTCACCTACATTTCTATTTATTTTTCTTCAAGACAAGGTGTTGATAGTGAGCAGTTGCCTATACCCTTGAGTGTACCTACCCTAGTAGGTGCAGTCCCAATGGTAGATCGGGTATACAGATCGTTTCTGGTGACTATTTAGGGTCATGGAATGTGTGTTGATTTGATTGAGCTGGCTATGTTAGATTTTTATGTGATTTTGGGCATAGACTGGTTATCCTCTTATCGTGTTGTCCTTGATTAGTTTCCAAGATCGTGACCTTGTCTGTGCCTAGTGTACCCCCAGTAGTGTGGCGTAGTCCCACTAGCCATTCATCAGTTTGGGTCATTTCCTTTTGTCGAGCCCATAACTTGTCGCTCGGGGTTATTATGCTTATTTAACCCATGTTAGAGATATTAGTGTCATTTCCTTTCCCCTGAGACTGTGCTGGTTGTTAGTGAGTTTGTTGATGTCTTCCCTACCGACTTACCTTGCCTTGCCTTTCACCTGAGTGGGATATAGATTTATCTATCAAGGTTGAGTCGGGCACCAGGCTTATTTCTATTCCTCCCTATCATATGGCCCCGTCTGAGCTTTGTGAGTCATGTGTTCATCTATAGTACTTTCTTGATAGAGGCTTTATCATTCCCAGTGTTTTGATGTGGGGTGCCCCAGTGTTGTTCGTTAAGAAAAAAGATGGGTCCCTACCAATGTACATTGATTATAGGATGCTAAAAAAGGTTACTATTAATAATAAGTATCATTTGCCTCGCATTGATGATTTGTTTGATCAGCTTCAAGGAGTAATAGTTTTCTCTAAGACTGATCTGAGATCTGGCTACCACCAGTTGAGGGTTCGGGTTAAGGATGTCCTGAAGATAGCTTTTAAAACGAGGTATGGGAATTATGAGTTTATATTGATGTCATTTGGTCTGACTAATTCCCCTACAGCCTTTATGGATGAGCGGGTGTTTTAGCCTTATTTGGATTCATTTGAGATTATCCTTATCAATGATATACTGATTTACTCGTAGAGTCAAGCCGAGCATAAGGGCCACGTGAGGATTGTGTTGAAGACTTTGACGAATGAGTGAATCTATGTAAATTTCTCAAAGTATGAGTTTTGGTGAGATTCCGTCTTATTTCTTGGTCATGTGTTATCGAGTGCCTACGTCAGTGTTGATCTGGCTAAGGTTGTAATAGTTTGTGATTGGCCTCGACCTACGTCTATCACTGATATTCGTAGCTTCTTAGGGTTAGAAAGGTATTATCACCATTTTGTTTAGGGTTTCTTTTCTATTGCAGCCCCTTTGACTAGACTAACATGAAAATATGTTCCCCTCCAGTGGTAAGCTGAGTGTGAGGCCAACTTTCTGAGTCTGAAGGAGTTATCTACTACATTTTTGGTTCTTTTTCTACCTGTTAAGGTCCATCTATTCATTGTGTGTTTTTATGCTTCGGTTGTCGGTCTGGGTTGTGTTATGATACAGCAAGGCCAAGTCATAGCGTATACATCGAGGCAGCTAAAGGATCACAAGCTTAACTACCCCACCCATGATTTGGAGTTAGCATTGGTAGTTAAGATCTAAAGGCATTACCTATATGGGGTTCACTGCAAGGCATTCATAGATCACTGCAACTTGCAGTACATTCTGAGTCAGAAGGAGCTTAACTTAAGGCAGCGGAGGTGGGTTAAGCTTCTGAAGGACTTTGACTTGACTATTCTCTACCATCCGGGTAAGGCTAATGTGGTTGCCGAAGCCTTGAGCCAGAAGATGGTGAGTGTGGGTAGCCTAGCTACAGTACCTATTTCTAATAGAGCGCTAGCTCGTAATATATAGTTCTTAGCTTGCATGATGGTTAGGTTGGATCTCTTAGTGCCAGAGTGAGTTATTACCTATAATGAGCCCAGATCATCTTCGATTGAATAGATCCGACAAGGCCAGTATGAGGATCTATGTCTAGTTCAGTTGAGAGAGAGGGTCCTAATGAGTGATTTTAATTAGGCAAGCTTAGATGCTTATGGTGTTTTACGGGTTTATGGCCGCCTTGCTATTCCAAGGGTTGGTGATCTGATTTCGACTCTGTTGCGTGAGACCCCCTGCTCCAGGTACTCTATCCATCCGAGTGTTTCAAGGATGTATCACGACTTGAGGTAGCATCACTGGTTGAAAGGTATAAGGAGGTCTATTGTGTCCTTTGTGTCTCAGTGTTTGAACTATTAGCAGGTAAAGTTCAAACTCTAGAGGCCAGGAGGTAAGATGTAGAGGCTCTGTATCCCTGAGTAGAAGTGGGAGTGGGTTACTATAGACTTTTTCACAGGCCTTCCACGTACTTCCAGAGGGTTTGATTGCATATGGATCATCGTGGATCTGTTGACCGAGTTAGCTCACTTCCTACCGACTTGTTTGACTTAGGGTGTAAAGAGGTTAGGTGAGTTATATGTCTGTTAGGTGGTTAGACTTCATGGGGTACCGATGTCTATCATATCGAATTGGGGCACACATTTTACCCGCAGTTTTGGAGATTAATTTAGTGAGAGTTAGGCACAAAGGTTGATTTGAGTATAGCTTTTCATTCACAGACAGATGGGAAATCCGAGAGGACTATTTTGGTACTTCAGGATATGTTGTGTACCTATTTTTTTATGTTGGAGGTAGATGGGATAGGCACTTGGTCTTGGCAGAGTTTTTGTATAATAAGAGCTATCACTCCAGTATCCAGATGGCACCGTTTAAGGTCTTGTATGGCAGGAATTACAGATCGACCATTGGTTGGTTTATTGGTGGTGAGGGTCGATCCCTGAGTTTTGATTGGCTCTGCGATACTACAAATTAGGTCAGACTTATTTAAGATATGTTGTAGGAAGCCCAGAGTTGGCAGAAGTCCTACACAAATCGTAGGCTTCGGCCCCTTGAGTTTAGTGTTGATGACTTGGTTTTCCTTAAAGTCTCACCCATGAAGGGCATTATATGGTTTGGTAGGCAGGGAAAGCTTAGCTCCAAGTTCATTGGGCCATATAAGATTTTACAAAGAGTTGGAGGGGTTGCCTACAAACTTGCCATGCCACCTGAGTTAGCTACAGTGCGTCTATTTTTCCATGTATCGATGCTTCGCCACTATGTACAGGACCCCTCCTATGTCCTTCGTCAAGAGAAGGTGCAGATTGATGACACTGTGACCTATATTGAGGAGCCTGAGGCTATTATACCCAAAGATGTGAGGCAATTCAGGTCCAGGGATATTCCAGTAATGAAGGTTATTTGGGCACATCGACCAGTTGAGGAGGCTACCTGGGAGACAGAGCATGATATGCGGGCCCAGTATCCATATTTGTTCGAGTCTTCAGGTACTAGTCCTTTCTTGACTTTCGAGGACAAAAGTCCTTTATAGTGGTGGTTGTTGTAATGACCCGCTCAGTCGTTTCCTTGCCTTTTGTCATTTTTTATGCTTAGAGATTTTTGGTAGTTTCCCCAAGTCGTTTATGACTTTCTGGGACCGGTAGCTCGGTGCCCTGGTGACTTATTTTCCTATTATATTAGTTTTCTTATTTGAAGTTTCAGTTTTGAAACAATGAAACTTGAGAGTAAAATAGTAGTAAATGCACCTGGAATTAAATTCTATAGTTCTGTTAGCTCTGAAATACCGAATTTGGTCTAGATGGACATTAAGTTTGTATCCTATGCTTTTTATTTTGAGTTTAGGTTGTTTTGAAGAGATTCAGCCAGGTCGAATCTCATTCTTTGAGCCTGGCCCATGCTATCGCGTGAGAAAGGGCCTGGCAGTATATAAACCCCAACCTCGAATTTTCAGATCATTTTCCCATATTTTCCATTTTTGTTCTTCTCCGTCTAGGTTGCTGTTAAGTTCAAAAACTCACCTAAATTAAAGGAAAGTCCTTCCTTAAGCTCACCCTGTCTCCCCTTGCATTGGTAAGTTATTATCTCTTTTGTCTTCTCGTGGAAATGGTAGTTTTTCACCATTGTTGAAACTTGATTGAGTGTAGATGCTTTATCTTTATTTCCTAATCGAATTTTTTTTAATTCTTGAATTCTAGTTGGTTAATGATCTATGGTGTGTTTTCCACCCAAAATGCACTTTTAATTTGTTAGAATTGGAGTCCGGATGCTCGTTTTAGACCCCTCGGTGTTTTCCCACTTTTGAGAAGATTGTTGCAGATCACAAACTTCCCCAGTGGCCCAGAGGTCTCCCTGGGGAGGTCGCGCCTACACCCTAAGGTTGCCCTGGCGAGGTCGAGCCTGCTCCCCGAGGTAGCCCTAGTGAGGCCCGCCCATGTGGAGTCATACCTACGGCCAAAAGGACGCCACGGCGGCCCCCTATCCTCTACAAATAAGGCTTCCCCCTTTTATTTAATCTTGTTGCCATTACGTTTTCAGTCTCTCCTTAAGCTCATTTTTTGACCACAAGGCCCCTAAGCTGAGAGCTTTGCGCCTGTATGTTTAGTTTGCATTTTGATCTTCGGGGCAACTTCTCGATCCAGGTTGCTAATTACAATATGGGTCTTATTATGCATATTTTAATCCCTAGACTTGTAATTTGTTTAGTTTCGGGTGTTATTGACTGTGTTCGAGCTTCCGATATGCAGTGTGCATACTTTGAGGTTTTCAACTGGAGTCCAAGTAGGCTAGGTTTATTTGTGCATTATAGAATGGGTTGATATTATTATACTTGTGATATGGCTAGTTGTGTGGGATGGGTTGTTTAGGTTGATTGTTATTTTTCCATTGATATTTTTTTGGATTCTGAGGGCTCGTGAGAGGTATAGAGGGTAAAGGGTTGTATGTCTGGGTCCTAGTTCCACCGTGTTGAGCGCAATGGCCTTGGGAACTATGTTAGATGATACACAATGGGTGTGTGAGATAAGCTCTTAGCTTGTGGCCTTTGGCCGATCCTAGACTCAATTTTCTTTCCATTTCATTGTTATTCATTTTATTGTTGCTACTGTATTGTAATTCTCATATTTTATTGTTTGGTCTGTGAGACTTGGCACGGATGTTGTGAGGGAAAGGCCCGATGTTGTTATTGACACTGACATGGGGTATGTGTTCGATGTTATTATTGACACTGTCACGGGATATGTGTCCGATGTTGTTTTGACACTGATAGGGGGTGTGGTCTGATGTTGTTACCAGCACTGATAGGGGCTGTGTACTGATGTTGTTATTAACACTGAAAGGGGGTGCTTTTTTGATGTTTTTACTGGCACTGACAAAGGGTGTGTGCCCAAGGTTGTTACTATTCTACTTTATGGTATGTGCTCGATGGTCTTAAGAAGGGAGTCACGGTGGGTTTTTTTATGTTGTTTGTGCTTACCGGCAGGATGGGGCTCCAGGTAGGTTTTGTTGTTCTATGTGTACTTGGCGGTGGTATGGGATGTCGGTAGGTTATTGTGTGTTTCCTTTTATTCCACATTTAATGGTATTTTTCTATTTGGTCCTTATTCATACTCTTGCTTACATGGTATCATGATTAATGGGGTTTGACTGAGCTGGAGCACTGGTATGTTTCCTTACTTCATTTCGGATTTTGGACTCTGTAGCTTTTATATACCATTTTTAATTTTTGTAAATCTATACTGGCACATTCAATATCTTACTCTTCTATGTATTACTAGTTGTATTGCTTCATTTACTACTTCTTTTCTATTATCGATTGGATTTACTTCTTTGCTTTATTACTCGCATTTTATTTTGACCCATTCAGCTGATAATGTCTGTTGGGTACCTTGTTTGGTACTCATGGACCCTTTTTATGTTGCAGATACCGGCAGGGGTTATCAGCAATGCCGAGATCGTGCAGAGTAGACCTAGCTGATTTGTGGAGATTACGATAAGCTTTTCCATCCGAACCAACCGAGATTTCCTTGACTCTAGCTTTCTTTATTCGGTCCACTGCAGGCCCTGCATTTTATTATCTTTTATAGAAGATTTTTATTTTTTATCTTTCATTTATCCTGTATAGTAGCTCCATATGCCACTGACACCAGGTTTTGAGATTCGTGTTTTGTGTGATTTACCTATTGGCTTCCATTAATAAGTATTGTTTATGAATTCCTTTGCTGCTTTAGTTATTCTGAGAGTTTATAGCCCGTTGTGTGTAGCTCCGAGCTGTAGGGTTGGGCTTGTCAACATAAGGGTTGTAGACGCCACCATGACCTGAGATTTTGGGTTGTGACATTATTACTCAAGAACAGGCTTTATTTTTGGGGTTTTAAATGCACAATGTGATGTAAAATATCATCATATCACAGAACCATGGTGTAGCCTATACCACATATCAGATGTGTGGTGTGGCTAAACAATAATGGAGATCATTCTTTGTTATTAGACTTGCAGGTTCATCCCAGCCGACCTGGGCTGAGTTTTCTGAGGTGTTCATGAAGAAGCTTGTGTCCAGGGTTGAGCAAGAGCGCCTGAGAGAGGTGTTTAGGAAGCTTGAGAAGGGAGCGATGTTTGCAGCTGAATATGAGGCCAGGTTTCATCATCTTTCAGTGTATAGTGTTGAGTTCATTCCCATAGAGGTGGAGAGAGTCCGTCGGTTCACATATGGGTTGAGATAGGCTCCGTGAGGTAGTAGCATTTTTGATGTTTTATAGTCATCCTTTTAAGGCTGTGGTTGACCATGACAATTCTATGGAATCCCTCTATCGTGAGTCGCATCAGCGCAATGAGAAGAGGTAAAGAAAATTGGGATTATTATAGTGGGTCCCATTTTAGGGGTCGTGGGTAGTTTCATCAGGGAAAGGGGTAGTCTAGGAGGTTGGTACAGGCGTCATTGCAGGTCTCATCTCCATCTCCTACACAGTATTCATGAGGGGCCAAATCATCATATCAAGGCAGTCGGATGGGTTCTTGTAAAGGATCCCAACAGAGTGAGCCACCTGGGTCATGTTATGAGTGTTACCTTGTGGGCCATTATGCTGGAACTTGTCCATAGAAGGGCATTATTCAGCCTTCTTCTCAGTCTGCATATCTTTTGAGATTTGTGCCTCCACCGCTAGAGGTGGGGTACATGGTAGTTATAAAAGTGGTGGCTAGCATGGTAGGGGTGGTGGTCGCAATGATGGTCTTTATAGTAGTGATCTCCAGTTATATGCAGTTCCAGCTTGACTTGAGGTTGTGGCCTCGGATACTATGATTACAGGATTGATTTCTTTATGTTCCATACATACGTCATCCTTATTTGACCCTTAGTCTACTAGCTCATATGTGTCGTGACCCAATTTGGGGTTTCCCAGTGAAATTTTATCTATATCTATACGTGTTGCTACCCCTGTAGGGGATTCTTTAGTAGAGGATTGGGTGATCTGATCATGTTTGATTTCTATTAGTGGACTAGAAACTTTGGCTGACTTAATGTTGTTAGACATGGTCAACTCTGATATTATTTTGGGTATGGATTAGTTGTCTCCTCACCATTCGGTTATAGATTATTTTTCCAAGACCGCTACCTTAAAAGTATCTAGTTCATCTTTGAATGTGTGGCTGTCACGACCCGATTTCTCGGATCATGATGGCACCTACTATACCACCAGTAGGAGAACCAAACTCCGTAGTCTGTAGCCGAAGCGGAGGACTACTATAATTCATGTGGAAGAATATGAAAAGAAATAGTAAAGAAATAAGGAATTGCAGAATACAGCCAAGACCCGATGTCAATGTCAAATGAACCACTAATATAGAACAACAAGGATGGAAAATATATAATATCCAAAGGTC
>JBDJHY010236036.1:0-10927 GCA_039654485.1 Withania somnifera
TGAGTTAGTGTTTCCACTAGTTAGAGGTGTTCATCGTGGAGGGGAGGATGCCCCAGGTAGTGCTTAGTATGGTGACACAGGTGGTTTGGGTCAATATCTTGTTAATCATGGATAGGATATGCCTATTGATATCTTGACTATAGTAGAGGCAAGGGCGATGATCCCAAGTTTGATTTTACATTATTGTTATCCAGGTTGTTATTCAATTGATTTTGGTAACCTTGTGGTTTTAGTAATTTTATAGCCTTGGTGCTTCTAGTTGCCATCTTCTTATTTTATTTTCCCTATGTGTTGAGATTGGCTAATACGCCATGGATTCATAGCCATTTCTTGTCGCTTTATAGATGAATTCTTTTAGTAATGGATGACGATGCTAGACCCAATTAGATAGCTGACTGAGAGGCTCGAGCTTTGTTATAGCATGTTGATCCTACGCTTGGTTTTGTTTCATAGAGGGGTTCATTGATAGATCAGTTATTTTAGGGTTAGTAGTATTGTATTTCCTGGCATGGTTAGGTTACCCTTGTTCTTTACACTCACACCAATATTGCAGTCTTGGCTATGCCTGTTAGATCTTCGGCTACATAGTTAGGTTTTTTGTATCCACCGAGAGTCATGTTCCAGTACTCCCCGTGACCCTAGACATAGCTTGTATTCTTTCATGGTATTAGAATCGATGTTCTAGTCATTTAGCATTGCCAATGTATTGTAGGAGTTTCTTTAATTGACCCACTTGACCACCCACCTGAGCATGAGTTGTTTCCATTTGTTAATATTTGAGTCGTGTCTTAATTATTTCCATATCCTTTCCAATAGTTGTATCGGTTTTAGCTAAGTTTCCTTGGTTTGGAGAGTTTGTATTCGGGGTGTCAAACAGAGCTTTGGTGAATAATGTGTCGATGTGTTCTTCTTGAAAATGGGTTTCTTCCTTCTTAGAAGGTGAGTGTGGTTCCTAAGTTGGACTATTCAGTTATATAAGGGTGTGTGGAAGATTTTATATTAGACACAAATGGTGCAAGTTACATAGTGTTTTTCAACTTGGTGTAACTGTTCTTCACATTTCCATCAATATAACACGTGATCATGATTTAATAAGTCATTGTTCTTTGCAATCATGAGGTTGTCTCCCCCGATCGCGAAGAAGATTTGTCATCAACTCTATGTGATCACGTAGGTAATGCACGTGACCACGAAGCCTTATTTCAGTTCTCTACGCAATCGCGTAATAAAATACACGATCACGATGTATAATTCCCTAGCAGTTACATAAAAACCCCTGTACGACCCCAACTTCTATTTGTGATAAAAACATTATATTTTCACCCATTCCTTTGTGAAAATCTTCTCCCACACATTATTCAAAGACTGAGAAAATCCCCACATTGTTGCTCTTCGATTTCTACGCATTTTGGGTAAGTTCTTCTTCTTTTTAATCCTTGAATTTCTTAGATTCCTCCATTATTGGCCAGAATTGATGAAGTTGAGGAACTCATGCCATAATATATATATTATTGTGTAATTCTTCATTTCCTAAGTATATTTTGCTTCTAATATTGTTAATTCATCAAATTTCCAACGTTTAATCCTACATAAAATTGCATTTTTGACCCCGTTATAGAAAAATCTATCCGGGCTGTTTTGGAGCCCTTCCCTCACTCAAATTGTGCTTAATTTTGGAGCACAGGCTCCTAGTAATGTTGGAAACCCCGTGGCAAAGATTATTTTCAGTTCCAGTGAGCAGACCCCATAGGCTATATTTAGGCGCTATTTTAGATCCGTTCTGGAACTTAGCATAAATTATACCATTAGAATCATATTGACTTATGGAATAATTTTATGCAGGTTTTGGAGAAATTGGAGATTGTTTGATATCAATCGGAGCAATATTTGTGATTTGCAGGGCTTTATTATTGGACGGCGGGTAGGCTCCGTAGGGCTATCTCTGGGATTATAGCTTTAATAATTGTACTAAATGGGATCCATGGGTTAGGTAGCTAGGTGTTTATAGTGATCTTGTACCGCTCTTTCGTTCGTTCCCTTGTTTATATGTATTTTGGCAACCGGATTAATATGGTGCTGGTGAAGTAGGAGTTGTCTAAAGATACATATATAGGGCATAGGTAATTGTTATTACATGATAATATATGTATACTTGCTGATATGTTATGCATTCATGACATGAGAGGTTGGGCCTTTGGCTCAGATAAGAGTGCATTAGGGCTGGGCCAATATTACCACATGATTATTGAGCCGCAGAGGCTAGAGACTAGTTTTAGTAATAATAACAATCAAGGATGATAACCACTAAATTGTAATATTCTAATAATAATATAAGTAAATGACCTTTTAACTAATTTAGACTGGGCATTGTATCGAGCACCCGGTAATACTAATTTTTTACTTGTTTTATCCAAGGCTTTACACCCTGGCACTGGGAAATATCATTTGACCAATAAATGCTGAGACTTGAGACTAGTTTCTTTCGACAGTGAGTACAACCACTACCACTTGAGTCTGTCTTCGTATGGAAGTGAGTACAGCTTTTCAAACTATCGCATACACGGTTTGGAGGATTTATGATTCAGTTCCCTTGGGAAATTTTGGTATTACTATGATATACAGGTGTGGAATGCCATGACTTTCCGAGTACGACTTGATGATATTATTGATATGAGACACAAGATTCCATACTATGAGACCCTTGAGGCTCTGTTACTTGGGATGTGAGGTTATGATAATGTTAGAGATTGTACATGGTGAATGTATCTCCATAGACCTTGCCTTCAGACTTCCACATGACATAGAGGGGTGTATAGGATGGAGGAGAGGTATACCGAGAATATTTAGGTTAGCCTTCCATGGATTCTGCCTACATGACCTACGGGTACCGGAGGAGAAGTGTACACCGTACTAGTTACTTCATGTGTTTGTATTTACTTTTTTGTACTTGTTTTCTTTCATGTACCCTGGATAAGATGTAAGGCCCACGGTGAGCATGACTTGTTCAAATTATTTGTTATATTATTACTTTATTTCTTAGTTATGGTAGTTACTTCTGAGACTTGCTGTTTATATGGGTTATTGTGTATGGTACTCCGTTATTAGTTTTCCATTATACTTGAGGTTACCGGTATACGTCCATGTTCTCCTCCTGTCTTTTTTGACTCCTGCTTATTTTTATTACTATTCACATATACTATTGCGTGGATTATAGGTACACTTTCCTTCATTGCTTGAGATCATATTGTGTGATTAGCAGCGATACATGTACTATTTGGTACGTGATCCTTATTTGAGTAGCTAGCTTCTTTGTGTTCTATTTGCTTTTGTGACCATATTTATTGTCTTCCAATTATTTAATACTTTTATTATTGTTATGTGACTAGTGGACCCTCAAAGTCTACTAGGTATGGGTTTCTTTGGCAGGTTCTACTCATACTACACTTGCACATGTGCAGATCCAAGTATAGGTGGCCGACCGTGATTACAGATCATTGTTCGTGCAAACTACATTGATTTTCAGGGATTCAGGGTGAGCTTGGCATCTGTATTTTCCTGTTTCTCTTCAACAGTATTTCTTTGATCTTTGTTTATTTCAGCGATACAGTTGTATTAGACATTTTGATTTCTTGTTTTGTACATAGTGGTTCATAATACACTGATACCGGGTTTTGGGCATTTCTTTTTTATTCTATATATTTCTTCTTATTTCATTTATACCCTGTTTATTGAACTTGTGCTTTCCGAATTTGATATAGTAGTCCTCCACTTTGGCTTCACACTACGGTTGGTTCTCCTACTTGTGGTATAGTAGGTGCCATGATGATCCGAGAAATCAGGTCGTGACACAACTGCTCATGGAAGGGTTAGAGGTTGAAGATTAGATAGAGGTAAATCCAGTTGTTTTGGGCCAATCAGGGGATGTTTTAAGGTCGCCTCCCATGAACCTGAGTATGAAAAGATAGAGACTCAAATTCCTCGAGAAAATGTGTTGCACATTTGGTACAGGACACCTTGATTAGGGTCTTGATTGTACTTGAGAGGACTATATTGAGTGGGGATCAGCTGAGCAACAGGCCCTATACATGTGGAAAGTTTTTGAGTTCTTCCTCAAGAGGTAGAGGTTCCTTTGAAGGCGATATTCACCTCCTACACCACTGTTCTGTTCAGATAACTATGCATAATTTAGAGTTCGTCCAGGACGGACATGGTTCATATAGTTTGGGGAAATGTTGCCATAGGTTTCAGTAGGGACATTCAAAACATGGTAGCCATCTTGATCTTTTAGGTTCATTAGGGCAGTTTATGACTTCCAGGTGTTTTTTTCATTGTCAAAAAACTGGACATTTTGGTGATATCTTGTCCATGGCATGGTTAGGGGGGTTTTAGTAGGCTATATGTTGTTTATCATGGGTCCATAGCCTACATGTTGTTAGGGTTACTGATTGAGGTATAGATTAGCCTAGAGATGGCAGGGGGATAGTGTGATATTCTTTTGTATAGGACAGAGGTCGAGGCTTTTGACACCTCTATTATAGGTATGTTTCTAGGTTGTCCTCGACTTATTTTTGTGTAATTAATTTAATATATACACTTTCGTGTATGTCTATGTACTTTACATCTCGTATTGTTATGACATATGATTATCTTCTTATATCAATTCATGTATCTATCCCATAAATTCATTCTTTAGTTTTAGATTGGTGTACCAATCCTATGTTAATGCTTTATTGGATTATGGTACATGGGAATACTTGGTCTATTTGATGTAATATGCTTTGCCGTGATAATGGATCTTCATGGTTGTACTGATTTGGGAGATGATTATTGCACATTCCTATTCCTTTTTAATGGGTGGCTCCTCTAGGGTTGAAAGGACAATAATGGGGTTTGTTGAGTTAGGAGTCGATGGTATCATGCCTTTTTGTTAGAATCATATTATTGTTTTAGTCAACAGACTGCTATAAGTGTTTTGGGTTTAAATGAAGAAAAGTTGTTTAGGGATTATGTTTCTGATCAAATCAAGCATGTGTATAGAGAGTTAAAGTTTATAGGGAAAATTTCACTACTTTCCAATGTTTTTGTCGCTCAAGCTATAAGGGGTGATTTTTGGGTTGAGTTCATCTCAAAGGGTCTTGAATCATCAGTATTGCTTTGTTTGTGCAAATTTTGATAATATTCTAGGCTTATCTTCTTTCTAGGTGACTGAGAAAGATATTGATATCTTAGTTTCATAGTCTGACGTTGAGATATTAACTTGGGGTGTTATAAGCATGACTTTGAAATTTTTTGCACTGTTTGATCATGGGTTATCCTACTTCTAGGGTTGTATATGTGGTCTCCCTTGATATTATGTGTTTTTATGGTTTTTATCTATTAGTTAGGACTATTCTCCATGCTCACAGTTGATTCTTAGTGGTGTATTGGTTACATCAATTCTTTGGACTGCCTTGGTAAGGCATGATCAGAAGACTAGTGTATATGTGGTAAAATATGATCAAGGATTTAACCAATTCTGAGTATCTCCAGGTTTCTACCATGTTTTATGGACTTCATGTTTTTGTGGAAATAATGAAACATTAGTGGTGTTGGTCATTCCTCTTAGTGTTTTGTATTGCATCGGTGTGCCATTGCCTTATTTTGTTATTGGGTAACCGTGGTTATACTTCACTTTATACGTTGATATATCCCACACAAGTCTTGATGTCATACATCGTCTTTCACTGGTATCTAGTGGTGTTTCTATTTTATAGGTGGTTTCTTAGTGGTGGTTCAGGTGAATCGATCCTATGATATGATCTCGTTGAGGGGTAGGATCGAGTTGTCTTGATTCTTTGGGTATGGTAGATTTGATGTGGCTATTTACCCACTTTTGATAACCTAGTGAACCAGGACTACCAACAAATCTCTTTTCATTTCTCATTAAAGTATGCAGAGGATGATCCTTCTATATAAAGAGATTCATTCTACGACATATGAAGTTAATCAATAAAAGGAAGCTCATTTACCCAACATACGAAGTTACTCGACCAACAGGAGAGGAGTTTCATACTTGGAGAGAGTAATTAACACAATTAATTTTAAGTTTCTTTTCTTCCTAGAGATAGGCTGCAAAGAAAAAAGTAGAGTCGTTACAGTCTTTTCATCCCCAACCAATATGAATGGAAAATGAAAGGATCAATCAAGAGGTTCAGTTTTTTAGTCGGTTCCTGTTCACCTCCGCCCACCCTTATGTCCATTGGTAGGCAGGGTTCTCAACTTATAGGTCTTACCCTCCTCTTCATAGATGTCCTTAACAACCTTAAAGTTCTTCGATCTCTGCTTTTGGGGATAGGAGTGCTTTGTTATTAGGGGTTCTTTTTCCTCAATCAATTCGGTTGTGTTGGCCTAGGTCTAACATTTTGTTATCAAGTTGACAACCAAAATTGTGTAAGATGGAAATTTCCAAATGATGGTGGAGATGGGCCTTCATTATTAATTCTTTCTTCAAAGGAACAAATGTCTGTTGGGAAGCTTTGTCAGTGCTGCTTGTAGACGACCCTTCATTATATCGGATCCAACTTATAGTTTCTAAATTTTTTAGGTTCGGATTACCATATTTATCAAAGAGAGCCTCTAAGTAAGAAGCAATGGAACCACTGGAGAGTGCATGGTCATCCTGCTCAGTAGTCTAATTTTGAATCAGATTCTTCTTCGAACCATTCTAAAGAAAAGTGAATGCATACAGTTTAATAGCAATAGAGGTTTTTGCGGCTGAGAGATAGAAAGGTTATTAGATAACCATCCTCTTTGGGCTTTATGAAAGATTTTTTTAATAAAAAAGATTAAATGAGTGGAGAGATAATTAGAAGTTTAAAATATTACATGAGATCTATAGGAATGGATTGTGCAACCTATCTAATGTTGAATTCCCCTTATCCACCACTTACTTCATCAGAAGACTAGCTGGTAGTCAATAATGAACATGAAATTTACTATTTTTTCATTTTGAAACATAGATGGGACTTCAACCAAGACATAATGACTATACCTTCTTTGCCACTATAGATAGTTAGAACTAGTACTAGCTTGGGACTCGCCTGCCCTAAGCCTTAGAGAGTAAATAGATGCCTCGCACTGGAGAATTGTCTATCAAAATGGAAGGGATCGACAATGAGATATGGTTCTCAAATTGAAAGATGAGAGGTTTGGTATTTCTAGGATACAAATAATTTACCCCTTACTATTGGATAACAAGCCCTTTCTTAGACTTGGTGAACTCCTATCGCAATAAATTAAACTCCAATACATTCCCCTCTAGTTGTCAATCATATCACAAAATCGTTGGTCCCTTTTTTGAAATCATTTTCCCTGTAACCCCTCCCCCCTCCCAAATTATATACTTTAATAGGAATCACACAAGGGTAGATCGACACAAAATAATCCCTTGAATTGTGGCCTCAACACTATCCCTATATAGTTTCCTGAGGATAAAGTTGAAGTTGAATATGGGCTTCCACCGGTAGAAGGCAGGAGAAGGGTCCAAAGGATACGAAGCTAGGGGCCAGTTTGAAATCCAATTGTTCCAATTTCCTTCTTGTTCATCAATCTAAATACAGACAAACTGGAGACTATGGTAAGACATAAACCTCAATATATGGAATCGCCTTATGCCATATGTACTGAGATTGTTCGGGACACATGGTCCAAGCCCAGTGAAGAAATGAAAATAAAAAAGATTATGATGTCAAAGAATAAAGTGTAACTAATTTGTATGGTAATAAAATATTGGATGTCAAATTCTTCAACATTCTTCTTCTTTCTTTTTTGTAGTTCCTATATTATATTTTTTATTTCTGGGTTTCTTAGGGCCCTCCATCTTCAGAACGGTCTGCCTAGCTAATATGAATGATATTATGTCAATAGAGTAAGTTTTTATTTAAGTTGTTCCTTAACAAGAAGCTAGGGCAACAAAAGACTAAAAGAAAGGGATGAAGGAACCTTATCTGAGACATTTATTTAATAAAAAAAAAGGAAAAAAATGAAAGGTTTTACAGCTTAAAAGAGATTCATGGTCGTACAGTGCCTTTACCCTACTTACGTAAAGTAATCCTTATCAAAAATGTGATAAGCCTACTTCCATCATGAATAGAGGCTCTGCACCATCGAGCCCGAGAATCTCCATCTGCTCTAACTGGGTTCAAGCATCAATCCTTATGTCAGTTTAGTTGTTCAAAAGACTATCTCTTTACCCCTTTCATCTTCATCTTTCAAAAGCCCATACCATTCTTCTAGATTTTTCAACTGTTGGGGTTTCCAGCAGTGATAAATGAACTAATCAGATGGTCCACTCCAAGCCTAGAGCTGACATTGAAATCAAAAATCAACATCGGGTCTCGGCTATCCGAAAAATATAGACTAAAGTGAAAGATCACTTGAACTAATGAACTTGTGCATATTTTTTCTTTGTTTATCCAGAAGATAGCTTTAACTATCACTGTGACTACAGATATATATATCCAATAGAAATAAGTATTCCCAAGATGGAGAGGTAAAAGAGGATAAAAATTCAATTTACAAGCATGCATAAGAAAGGGTTGATGGAATTAAACTGATCATTTAGGTAAAGTAGGAGAAATGCTTCTTCAAGAGTTTCTTATTTATCTCCTCCCCTTTCCTCCAGGATACTAAGAACATTCTGTGGATCATTGAAGAAAGTTAGTGCAATGTTACCTTTAATATAAATGACCATGGTAATCCCGACTCATGGGATGCTTATTAGGTTACCAATATCAAAGATTCTTCACCCATGAAAAATTGAAAGATCTAAGTCCTCGAGATATCAAGTGCTTTATCCTTTCACCCCTCGCTTTTCTTCAATTAGAAAAAGATATTTTCACTTTAGTGGATACTTGTAGCATCATTCTTTTACACCGCCGGCAAGCACAATAGCTGGTGCAGTAGAATGGGAGGAGCCCAGGACTCACAGACGAATATCTTTATCTATTAACTCTGAAAGTGCAACATATAGAGTAGCAAGAGGATATTTGTGAATCAGAGGCCCCCACCACTACCATTTTTACTGGGAAAGAGAATCGATCACTTCCCACAGAAGGATTTGTATTTATAAATTGTTCATTTCAATAATGCACTTGGGCTATTATGTTGAGTCCCATTGAGATTCCCTGGATCTTTAACAAGGTGCTCGACTTCTTTTATTTGATTGAATTAAGTTCTTCTAATAGGGTTCACATTCTAGAAGCTAGTCAAAGAAAATCAAGCTCGCCTTCCTTTTTGATAAAGACATTCCCTAGATCATTCCATGGATCCTTTTAAGCTAGTCAAAGACATTCTCTGGATTATTTTAATAGTCATTTCGATAAAAATAGTGATTTCAAAATTGACTAACTTGCTAGCATGGAATTACAAAAATAAGGAATAAAGGTGGAGGTTGCAATAAATGTCTCAAAGCATCACCTGAAGCATGCCAAAAGTGGGAACTGTCTCATCCATCTATCTTTCTTATTTCATTTCCAAAAAATCTCATTTTGACTTTCGTACCTCATTCTTGCTTATTTAGATTATCCTATATAGACCAGCAGCCAGACCACGCACAAAGTGGCTCGACCTTAGAGAAAGGCATCAACCAATGAACATAAAATGACCTAATGGATCAAAATAATATACTTCTTTAATTGAAAAGCTATTTTTATTCAAGAGAAAGCTAGGAACATAAAGATCACAAGACCACGAATAACCTTCATCCATTCGAACAAAACCCATGCATCCTAAACAATCTTACTCTGACCAGTCTTTAAAAACTTTGAGATCATCAAATTTCTTGGGAAACGAGGTTTCTCCAACTATCTTTCCATTAGGCAGGATTTTTGTGGATCAAGCAATTATTTGTTGAGGAAAAACTAATCCAATTCAGAGCTGATGATGTTTATATCTATCGATCATAGAAGCAAAATTCTTATTCTGGAGATTAAGCTTTCTTTTTGTTAATCTTCCAATTCTTCTCATATACAATGAAATGATGCAATTCTGGAGATAAAGATCATAGTTCTCGAATGAGAAATCAAAAGATTCTGGAGCATCTTGGGGATTAGGTATTATTCCCCCAACGATCTAAATCTTGAGATGGAAATTCCTATACTTTATCTTCTATTTGATCGCTTGTTCTAAGGATGAGTTATGGTGGCATTTGGTGGTATTGACAGCTGTGTAAGACCAGTACTAGAGTGGGATTTCCTATATGACACATTGAATAATGACTAGACTAGCTTTAAGGTGTCTTTATACTTCACAAAGTTGTTTATTTGTTGTCATTTTTTTTTTATTTTTTATTGTTACCTAGGGTATCCATAATATGACTCTCGGTACTCAATCAGCTATTATGGAAAGTTATCATGTCTCTTTATTTTTTTTTGGACCCTGCTTTAAGATATGCCTGGGTTTCCTTTTTTTATTACCTTTATTAGTAGGCGTTCAGTTGTTGCTGATGTCACATAAGATTATGGGATTCATGTGGAGTTGCCATTTTTATAGTTAGAAGGAATGTTTGGTTTCCAATGGGTTATACTATGGAGTCTTCCTTCATTTTACCTCACCAGTGAGATTATCTCATTAAGGTGTCGTATTTTAGTGATTTGCAGTAAAATAAGCGTAAAGACCTCCCTTATTTCATTTTTTTATTTGGAAAACATCTAGGGAAGATGGAGCCCAATCGATTCAATTTGTTAACTATTGAGTAACCTAGATTTGGTATGAAGAGGAGAAACTGATAGAGTTGTGTTGACACCCTACATATTTTGGAGGACCATAAGGAAATTAACTTTACTTATGGTTTTGAAATTTGGAATCAAAAATTTATGTTTGGATATTTGGGGATAGTCTTCATACCATCAGTTGGGGGAATTTTTGCTGATGAAATAGTATTTTTGTA